>JAJVSH010000026.1:364507-390633 GCA_021460005.1 Tetramorium alpestre | reverse complement strand
TTTAGGCATTGCCGCGTTTAGTAAACAACTCCTCGCGATCTTGGTAACAATGACGCTGGGCGGTCGTATCTCGCCGCGCGCTTGTATTCGGCGGAGGGCTGGTCTAATANGGAGGTTTTTAACAATTAATATCTCGTTAACTATTGCGAAAATTGCAAAATGGTAGAGGAGTTTTCGACTCAGTTTGATTCGCTCTACCTGGTCACGAAAATTGGCGCGACAATTCTGGGACACCCTGTATAGTATATATCTATTAAGAATATCTGATTAGAAGAATCTATTTAGAGTATTCTACTCTTAAATTAAGAGGATTCTCTTGATGCTTTTATTTTAATGAAAAATATTATAAAATTAAGTGGCATATTCTTAAGGTGAGAATACAGTTTTTTCAGTGTATGTATTAAATATTTTTCTGGCACCGGAAGTCCAGCTTATCAAAATTACGTGATCAAATTAAGTCGTAATTGGCGTGTGCAGGAATTAGCATTCCGTGATGTAGTCTGAATGAGTCACAATTTACGACGTGCGTACTTGTTGATTACGGAGGCGTAGATAAGCTACGCAAGCTACGATTAATTAGCTTAAGTAACAATAATTTTAATTCGGGATACTTTTGTGTAAATTAGTCGTGAGCCGAGTACATACATAAAACACGTATGACGCAAGTAATGAAAGTTAATAAATATGCATAAAATAAAAGTGCCAACATACAATGCCCAGTCCTAAACTTGAACATTCTTATTATTTCGGTCTTTAAATATCAAATATGTAAATTTTCAACATAGAGTACATATAATATGTAGAGTACATACACATTAGATATATGTATATATCTCACGTGCTACGCGCGCTTTGCGCACTACTAACACTTGGCGCGAGACACTACTGTGTTTCTATATTCACAATCGAAAATTTAAATATTGACAGACCAAAGAATACATTAACAGAATAAATAATCAAATCAATAATGAAAATAACAACACTTTCAGATTTAGATACATATTCGGCTATTGGTATCTTTTACTTTATTGAAAGTTTATGCAAATCATTGTGTATAAGATAGAAATAATTTTGAATATCTGCGAAACTTTTCAGTATTCTAATCGAAACATAGATAAATCGAAATGCATTTAAAAAAGAATTTGTTTTTGTGTATATTAATCTCCATGAACTTTTCAAGATTTTTCCTTTTTCTCCTGTTTCCATTTTTATAATATGTTAATCCTATAAAGAATAATCTCCATTAATATCCTAGTGGAGTATATTTAAATATCGAAATTCTTTTAAAGAATTTTATATTTCTAATTTCTTTGCTTTTTTATCATTAAATTTTAATTTTCTTACGAGAAAAGGAATAGATAGAGAAGAACAGAAAAGAATTTAACGAAATCCTTGGTCATGAAAAGAGAAGGAATAGTTAAAAATTTAATACATATTTATTTATTTTAATATTTTTAATTGACAATTGTCAAGTAAAATATTGACTTTTATAAATATCTTACCAAATCATCGGCCATGAAGACGATTATATTCAGTGCCTTATCGTGCGCGCCAAATGCAGTCCCAAAGAGCAAAAAAAGGGATAAAACGTAATAAATATTAGCCCGTAATGCTATTAAACGCACCATCTTGACGATTTAAGGATTTTCGGATACTCTGAGAGAGGAAAAGAAGTTGAACTTCACACTTCGTGCACCCGAGCTTTTTTCCGCACTCTTCGCGTCACTCGACGGCGACACTCGCGTAAACAAAAGGAAGGTATATTAATTACACGACATATTTATACCGACGAGCTCTCGCGTACAAAGGAGTAAGAAGAAGGCACAAACACGTTTATATAGCCCACCCACGAAAGAACGCGTCATGAATGGATCAATGTAAAAGAGAAGAGGAGAGAAGACATACTAATGATTGCAATAATGACAGAGATAATGTGTCTTAAAGTAGGTTGCTTCTCGTCTTACAACATTTTCTCTACTTATCTAATTCCCCCTGCAACTACTTACGGTCGCGTAGAATTTAAGGACATAAGAAGAGAGAAGAAGAAGAGACTGAAGAAGAATATCCTTTCTTTCTCATGTCTGAGGTTTCATAGTCGTCTTCACGAGTAATCGCGCCGGATGCTTCTCATAAAAACAGTTGAAAAATAAAAAAAAATTAACAATATTTATCATATAAAATTATGAATTTTTAACCTGGTGTTACGGAAAATACGTAGCGCGCTTACTAGGATTTATAACACGGTATAAAATTTTTTAAATATTTTTAATTGAGTTTTTTAATTTATATTATACCAATAATGTAATTAAAATTATTCTAAAATATTTTTATTGTAATGACAAAGCAAAATTGTGAAAATAATCTTAATAATATGTGTTTATAGCGTCTATGATTTATCGTATCTTGCTTTAATAACATTGAACTTGAGATAAGTTATTTAAAATATAAGTCTTTTTTCTATTTTTATTATTTTTTCAGATTTTTTGCTGCTGTGCTCATACTGATTAGTCTAAGTTTTTTTTAGTAAAATTCACAATATTTTATACATATTGCTTCGTATTTCATAATCACTTTAACATGAGTTATTTCTTTTCTATTCCGATTTTTCATGAACTGTCTTCTTGTAATTATTATTTAAATTGCAAATGTATTCGAGAAGCGACGTATGTAACATATCTAATATATTCGAACAAATGTCACTACATAATTAAACAACAATACATCTCATATCTTTTTTTCATGAAAATTTGCAATTGAAATATTTCATTTATATTTTTTTTATTTTCTTGCTAGAAAATCATATTTTTTATCAGTTGTTTTATATGCGTCGATTTCTGAGAATCTTAAATATATAGTAAAAATATAAAGCTGCTACTCTGATACCCTCATATTATCGTTGACGCACTGATGCGAGTGACATGCTGATTAAGACGTCCAAATAATTAGGTCTATCTCAAATGAGTGACTAGTTAAATGGGCGCATACGTACATCTATATGGTTATAGCCTTTAAAATAGACAAAATAATGAAGAAATAACTCATTAAGAGCTATAAATGTAATTCAAGATCCAGAAATAATGTAGCGAACGATGTGGTCACGGGAATATAAAAAAAAATTAATTAATAAATTAATTAGGGAAAAGATATAGAAATGAAAAATGTTTTACAATTAGAAGCAATGCGAATTAATAAATACGGAATAAATTTATTTCTTTAAATTTATACATGATATTTAATAAAATATGTATACATTTTATAACAAGAAACGTTTAAATTGCTATACGAATCTAAGTGAGCGAGCCTTAATCTTTTACAAAACGATTCAGATTAAATTCGATTAAAACTGTATTACATTTATTCCTTTTATATTTAGAAAAAAGTTATCGTCCAAGTACCTTGACATTTTATAAACTATGTATATAAATATTTAAATTAAGAAAATGCAGGTACAAACGGATATCCCATAAACTTAAATTCACAAACCTGAAACCATTTTTTCGATTCTTTGTAACATAAATTACGAGAAATATTATTTCAAAAACCTGGGTATTTTTATTTACATTCGGACGAATTTCGCTTTGGTAATAAGCTTTATACACGTATACATATCAATCCGTCAACATGGTTATATTTTGGTGATCTTGCATTTTAGATAAATTAGGTAAATTATCCCACCAATGCAGCAATTTAAATTTATAAATCAAATTGAACCACGGTGTCACCAGCGGCGCAGACTTCATAAAATTCTCAATCTCCGATCGCGATATCCATCGAATCTCGCTCACTTCATCGGGATTAGGCTTTATGGTGATGTTATCTCGTTGCAGAAACAGTATGTAATCGATCTCATGTTCGCCCCAACGATCGTTGCTAGGCGCTTGATAGCGAATTCTTGTTAAGTAAAGCAGGTCAGAAGGTTTGATCTCATTGCTAGGTATGCCTAGCTCATAGTCAAGTCTTCTTATCGCCGCTCTGCGTACACCCATAGCATCTTCCTCGTCTCTTTCGTTAGGAATCTCCGCTAACGGATGACTGCAGCAAGTATTTGTATAGCAATCCGGGAATGTTATCTGTAGCATAAATTTATGTCATATAAATTACTCAGATACGACTAATATTGGCAGAAGGTGATTGTACAAAAAATACAAATTATGTTGTACAAATTTTGCTTGCTTCATACTAGAGTTTCACACTAAAAATTTAGTTCTTTTGAATCTTCGAAAAAATTTTAGTTTAATTTAGGATTATAAATAAACGATATTTTTTCAGTTTCTAAAATATTTAATATTAGAAAGTCACTTTAGAAAGTCATGATAGACAAACTTGTAAAGTCGATTCAAATAATCATTAAAAGAATGATTTTCAAATTCATTATAGAATTTACTATCTATTATCGATTTCTACAGATTTTTATAAAGAAAAAGTCTTGTATTTTCAACTAAATTGCTCGATAAATTTAACTGAAGCCTGATTATTTTATTTTAACTTTGAAAATTCAAAATCATACTTAAAAATAAAAAATAAGAAAAGGAGACTCTCACCTTGACATTCGACCTTTTTTGAAGCAACAATTCTCCTTTATTATTAAACAGAAAAACGCTGAACGCTCTGTGGAGTGGTACACATCCTTCCGTATCGATCTCATGACAAGCTTGCTTGGTAGCTTCGCCGACAGATCTGTCCATCTTGTCCACGAGTATACAGCGTTCTTTTAAGGCAGCCCTCTGCAAGGGTGCTACTTGCGCCGTTCCATAATCCTTCTCAACGATTGCTGTTACCTTGTGCATGATGCCGTTCAGACTGCGGTATGCTTTGATCATCATCCGCCAACTCTCCGTTGGGTAATGACTGGAAGAAGGAACACGCATGCAATATTTATCTTCGTTCACGTATCGGAAATTTACATACAAAAACGTCAAATATTCGAGTTTGTCCGAGTGGTGGGAATTAATTAACACGAGGAGCAAGGACGTACACGTGTATGTGCCACGTGGTACGACAGTCGAGGCAAGTCGAGGGGACACTGAAATACCGAAACAAGTACAGGCCAATCGCGATCGAGCCCGTTTATTTGTAAGAGAGACGAGCACGACGGCGTGACGAACGTGAATTTCTTTCGCGACCTAGAATGCACGCCGACCGTGAATGCAATCGCGGCCGCTTATTATCCTTCGTTTTCCGCGTAATTCCAAAATTATTGTCCAAGGTCGGGTCTCGCGTCAGACAATCGTACCACTCGTAATGATTGCGAATATATGAAGCGCGTCGCACAATTCATTCCCGAAACCGCCCGAAACGACCTGAGCACCGGTCGCGCAACTTGGAGCGTTAATCATTTTCTTCACTCTTCTTCGCTTCGATAATTTATTCCAATTTATTCCGGCCGTGAACTTTCTCGCGATCATCTGTTTGGATGTGACATCACTAACCTTAAATTTGATAACTGAACTTCTCAGACTTCTTGCCTTTCCTTCTTTTCTCTCGCCAACATCCAATTATACACCTTTCATTTTAAGTGCGAAAAACTGACCGTAATTGAGATTTTCCCGTAAGAGATACGGAGAAAACGGTACTTAATTCTCGACTGCATGTGTTCGATACTGTAATCGCTCGTCGAGCGACCAAGCAGCAGCGGCTCTGATTGGTAATCTAGTCTGATCTAGTCTTTATTGGATCCAATCAATCGCACGCTAGTAACTGTTAAAATTTAAATAGCTCATAATCTAATCTTAGCCTTTAATATTATGTCCCGTTGTTTCGTAAACCTGTAGATATGAATTTAGTATATTGTATTCTTCAGAAATTTAGGTAATAGAAAAATTTATATCTATAGTTGATAATATCGATACTCTTCAATTATCTCCGGGTTCCTGAAGTCCCATTGATAATCAGAATTTTACCCAGAGAATCGAGATTTATAAATTATAAAACAGAAATTATAATATAAATAATTGATATTTTGTATTTTTTAGATAATTGGATATTTGACAATAACCTCAAAATAATTCTTATAAATGAAATATAATATATCGTCAATTTAAATGTGACTTTAATCATTATCGGATTGACAATTTGATATATAAATGATTCAAATCATTAAAAAAGCCATAATACTTGCCGTTTAAAAATTCGTGATATATTGAATATAATATTTGGCATAACTTTTCTTTACAAACACGTTGAATGTTTCATAATGATTGACAAGAAAATGCTCGACGCACAGCAGCTCTCGGCGGAGCTCGACAATGTTCGATGGCTTTCGATACCGAAGCGTTCGGTACACAGTACGAGATGAACTGCCGCTCAGCACGTATATCATACACGTGTAGCGTTCGTTCATTGACCGTTTGACCGACTGTCGAGCATGCAGGCAGCGTGCTTTGTGTAAACGCGAAACGCGATATTATATTTTTAACTCGATTATATTTACAACTCGAAGTTATCGTAACGCGCAATTATTGTAATTAACTGTGAGTGCAATCACCCTAGTAAAAATAATGTTAGAAATGGATAAAACATGTATCCTAGCTATTTCTTCCAGCTTCTGACTGTTTTACTCATGGAGGTAGAAATAACAGGAGGGAGCATACATACGCGGGGGTAAAGAATGAGACCACAGGGCTTGTAAACTCCTATTGTTTTCTTATTACCCGTGTTTGCAGCGTCTCTACAAAGCGTCTAAAAAATGAGGAACTAAAACGTTCCACCGCTATATTGATTTTGTTTCGTAAAAACTGAAGATAGAAAGTGATAGGAAGATAAATAAATATTGAATGCAATTGAATTTTGCTTATATCTTAATATTAAATTGGTGGTGCATAAAAAAATTGATAACTTATTATTATATATTATGCTTATATCAAACGCATCTCTAATCCGTCACGATTGGACAATTTCCTTATATATATATGTGCGTTATGCAAACAGATAGATACATCTTAAAATTTGTCGATCAGTTTTCAAAAATATAATATTCATTTCTCGTAACTTGTTTAAATTGTTCAAAAATATTCATTCGATATTTTCCTATTTTTTGCATTCGATACTTTTATATCGAAACGGAAAGAATATCGAATATTCGATAATATCGAGTACGATAATATCACGAAACATCTCTATATTACTCTCCGCCGGAAAAGGCGCTCTCGGCTCTCGTACGCGCGCGAGAGCGTGCCCGGCCGTCGTCGTCAGCGCTCGTGGAGGTTAGCGGCAGGGGGGAAGAGTCCATTTCCAAAAGCGTGCATCTTCTGTCACAGCGGGTGGGAGAGAGAATCAGTCCGCGAGTTCCGCTTGTACGCGCGTGTAACACAGTGAGGAGGTGCGCGGCGTAGGATTCGCCAGAGGTATCAACCCTTCGTCGATGATGTTCGCGATCGTTTCGCGTGATCAACGGCGAAAACCATTTTCTCGGCAAAAGCCTGTTTCGAGAACGCGAGACGAAACCGAGACGCGACGTGTCCCCCCCCCCCCCAGCTAGGAGAGAAAGAGAGAGAGAAAAAACAAACGTGGAGAGAAAGCGAGAGACGAGGACCGGTGCGAACGCGGCGATGCCGCGCGGAGGGTGACTGTTTCGAATTGGCGGGGTGCGCGTTCCCAAATAAGGCGTTCCCGAACGCCTCGCGGGGGGAGCTCCTCGCGCACCGCGCCGCGCCGCGCCGCTTCGGTCTCCCAGCGACGTGTGCTCCACGTTGTATGTTCGCGGATATATCTCCGCGACGAGTGGCGGGAATTATAATTTCATTCCCCGTTCTATTGTCTTTTTTTTTTCTTCTTCTTTATTTTCCAATCTCCTCGATCGTTCAACGCGGTGGCTAAACTCACCTTGGGAGTGCGTGCCGCGCGTTCCGGCGCGAGATATCGCGGCCGCGATAACGCGGCGGTCGGATAACGATAACCGCAGGCAGCGCTTATCGGTTCCGTCGCGTTTGCCGAGTCAGGAGTGAACGACGAAGGAGACGGAAAAATACAAACAAAAGCAATCGTTGGTTTCGCCGCGATTTTTCGAATTCCTCGCGAAGAGATAAGGTGAGAGAGAGAGAGAGAGAGAGAGAGAGAGAGCCTCGCCGGTTGCAGGGTGCTCGCGCGGCGCGAGTAGGTCAGGACGAGTGTGACACATGTGCGGAGCGCGTATTATTTCGAATCGTTCGTGAATCATGATTTCTCGCGCGCGCTCTCTCTCTCTCTCTCTCTCTCTCGCTCGGGCGCGGCCGCGCTCGCGCGACCCCGTCTATTTCGGTGAATCGAAATCATTTTTCGATGCACCATGTAAGGAGCGCGGGAAGCGCTCTCTTTCTCTCTCTCTCTCTTTCTCCCGCTCGCCGCGATTATCGGCAAAGCTGATCATTACGCATGCCGCGGCCATCCGCGGCGAACACGTAGATGCACACGGCGGAAAAGGCGGCCGAGCATTCGAAATGTATTCTTATTGCAGTCGTGTCCGCTGTGTGCGCAAAGCGGGCAGGGGAGGGACAGCGAGAGAGAGGGAGGGAGAGAGAAAGATAGAGAGAGTGGGGAATCTATTTATAAAGAGCGGGGATGTTCCACGCGACGCCCACGCCCGTGTCGCGTACGCGTGCACGACGATAATTTATTAAAATCATCGTCGCGACCGAAGGGCCGGCCGCCCTTCCTCCATCTCGCCCTACCGCCGTATCACACTCTCTCCGCTTCGTGATTGCAGAACAGGTGCAGATATGTCTTTCCGCGTGGTGCGCACCAGCAAGTTCCGCCACGTGTACGGAACTCCCCTGAAGCGCGAGCAATGCTACGACAACATCAGGGTGTCCAAGTCGTCCTGGGACTCGACGTTCTGCGCCGTCAATCCCAAGTTTCTCGCCATCATCGTGGAGTCGGCGGGCGGCGGTGCCTTCATCGTCCTGCCGCACAATAAGGTGAGCGCTCTCCTTTTTTTTTCTCTCCCCTCTCACCTTTTTACATTTCTGCCTGCCCTGATTCCGTTTTCGGAGTTTCTCTCGCTTCATCGGTCACGCAACGTCGAACTGCGACGGCATGTCGTGTGCGTATATATATATTATTACAATGACACGGCATAGTAATGGCATAATTTAGCAAATGACAGTTTGCAATACCTGTTTTGAGTTCCTTGCCCCCGCCATACGTGGTATGCTGACATCTGAAACGTTTTACAGGTAGGAAGAATACCGGCGGACTATCCTTTAGTGGGTGGACACAAGGGACCTGTCCTGGACATTGCGTGGTGTCCCCATAATGATAACGTCATTGCTTCCGGTTCCGAGGATTGTGTAGTCAAAGTATGGCAAATACCCGACGGCGGTATTTCTAGGACATTAACGGAATCGATAGTGGACCTGCAGCTGCATCAACGCAGAGTCGGTCTAGTGCTATGGCATCCCACTGCGTTGAATGTGTTGCTCACCGCTGGCTCGGACAATCTCGTTATCATTTGGAATGTCGGAACAGGCGAGGCCCTGATGCGCATCGACTGCCATCCGGACGTGGTCTATTCTGCATGCTGGAACTGGGACGGATCCCGATTAGTCACTACCTGCAAAGATAAAAAGATTAGAATCCTGGATCCGAGGTCAGGCGAGATATTGGAAGAAGCTATAGCACATGAAGGTAGCAAGGCGACTCGTGCCATCTTTCTTAGGTACGTATTATGTTTTCGTTTCTCAGCATCTTATTGCTTCTTTTTATCGCTGTATATTATCCACATGTATATTGCATAAAAAATCAGATTGACGCAACAAAGAAAAAAAAGGAAACAGACGTTTTAGAAGACATAAATTTAATTCTTAAAATTAAATTCTAATTTGTCGAATATTAGAAAATGTGTTAAATGGAGAGCACATAATTTTTCCGTAAAAATGTTTAAATTTTCTCCAAAATTAGATATATATTTTCAGTATCGTCAGTCTCGTTTCACAAATACAACATTGCCCAAACAGATTTTGCTACAATATCATTTTTTAAATGTTTATAAATACTTATTAATACTTAAATATTAAATTCTTAATTACTTCCTTTTCTCCATTTTTTTGATTACGAAATGTTTAATTCAAATGCATTATTAACATAAATTTGGCAAAATATTTTTCCACAATTTCTCTAACGTCTTACTATACATGATGTAATTCAGAATGTTACGTGCCGATACTTGAAAATAACCAATTTTTATGGCTATGATTTTGTAAGAGGAAGAGTGAATTTATAAACTAACGAGTGAATTTGCATGAGAGAGTGTGGATGTAAATAAATACCAAACGAAAAGGGATGCGTGAATAATATTGTACAAAGTTGTCTTCATTTTTTATATTAGGTACTTGAATTTAATTAAAGATTGTTCATAAGAGAACAGATGTAAAACGTGCTTGTAAAATATAGGTAATCATCAAATGGTATACATCCACCTTTTTACACACATATATATATATATATATTAGCAATAATTTAATATAATTTATGTGTTGGTAGAAATCGTTTAGAAATGATTCTTAGATATAGCCACATTTTGGAGCTCTTCCTTTCCATCGTGTAGTCCTATTTCCACCTTTTTTTTTTATATTACCATTTTCGACTAATAACTTGACATGACTATAATATATTTGTGTCGACATATACATGGCACTTTTCGTGCTTTTCTTCGCGAATGTTTTATAAGAGAAACATGATTGTGCGTACATAAAGGTACATTTGTTTTTATCATCTTGTATTTCCGATTTGTGTAGTGCAAGATTCTGTAATTTTTAATGGAAAGACTGCCTGACTGAATTTTCGACATGACGAAGATGCCCAACTTAATATATACGAATGTCAAGATGTGTGTGCTCTGTAATTCTCCAGTTAGATATTGAAGTAAGTATTGTGCACCAAGTTATTAATTGTAAATGTTAGAATGCTTAAATAATTTATGTAAGTTACAATAACGAGTATCAATTTCGGTAGAGACACCTTTATACAAAGCAGTATTGTGACAATTATCGTTTACACTTGTGAAAGAAAGGATTCGACAAGATTTGCACTTGCACAGGTTTATGCAAACAAGTGTTGTATGTTTTTGTGTATTATAACTGTGATATTTTTTATAATATGTGTTTTGTTTGTGGTAAGACAACGTTCCTAAAAATTTTGTGAAAGATATTATCTCTATGTAACAAGGTGGATGTAGTAAAAAAATTTTGATGATTAATTTCTGTGTAAATATGTGACAATAAGATATTATAAAGCAATGAAATGTGAATATATATATATACATTTTTTTTATTACAATATGTGTTTGTATATACGTGTAAAAACTTAAAAAGATTAACACAACTAGATAACAAAAGGCTACTGCATTAGATATTGGTGAAATCTTTATAATTCTGCATATTGATTAAACATTATTTATATTATATTTTTCAGGGGTGGCCTGATCTTTACGACGGGTTTTAGTAAGATGTCGGAAAGACAATACTCATTACGAGCTCCCGACATGTTAGGCGAGCCCATAGTTATGGTAGAATTAGATACGAGCAATGGAGTTATGTTTCCTCTGTATGATCCCGATACAAATCTAGTATACTTGTGCGGCAAGGGCGACTCTGTGATCCGATACTTCGAAATTACGCCCGAACCGCCGTTCGTTCATTACATTAATACCTTTCAAACTCCCGATCCTCAACGAGGTATAGGAATGATGCCAAAACGGGGCTGTGACGTTAATAGCTGTGAAATAACGAGATTCTATCGATTAAATAATTCGGGCTTTTGCCAAGTAGTATCGATGACAGTGCCGAGAAAGGTAAAAGAACTTTAGTTTGAAAATAGAGATCGAGAGAATCGAAGCGTATCTAATGATTGTTGATATAACATTTCAGTCTGAGCTCTTCCAAGAGGATTTGTATCCCGATACTCCCGGTGACACTGCCGCAATCTCGGCAGAAGAGTGGCAGGCTGGTACCGACGCGGAGCCTGTGCTGATATCTCTTAGGGACGGCTATCAGCCGTCAGCTTCTAAGAACGAACTCAAAGTACAAAAGAAATCCAATATATTGAGCAAAGGCGCCAAGGTTGCATCGAACGCCACGCAAAACGCTTCGGAGGGTGCGCCGGGGGTTTTCGTACGTATCGACGATTCCGTCTTTACCATCTCTTCGACCGAGCCTAAAAGCTAAACTCTTTATGATTGCAGGAGGAATTGTTGAAGGAATGCAGAGAAGAGATAAGAAAATTGAAGGCAGTGATCGTGAAGCACGAGGGTAGGATACGAGTGCTGGAGTCGGCGGTCGCTCTCCAAATGAAGGAGGAGGAGAGAAAAGAGAGGAAAGAGAAGTCGGCTTCTCCCGACGGCAAGGAAACGCTCGCTTCCGACGAGGTGTAGAGACTCCGGACTTCGTCCTCAACGACGGAGCCTCCTAACTTTCGTCCCCGACGACGGGGTCTCCAAACTTTCGTCCCTTGACGACGGAGTCTCCGGCGTGACGTTGTTGTACTTCTAACGAGAGAATATTTTTCACTAGAATCACTAATATGTCGTTTAATAAGGATGATCGTATATTTTGATATAACAACTTGTGTAAATAGTAGGTTTTAGCGACGCCATGTGCCCCCCCGACTCTCTGCAATGATCTTTGCTATTTATTGTACATCCATTCATCGTACATTCTCTGCATTTGTATTATGTTTACATGTTTTACTACATGTTTTATTATATATATTATACATTTTACAGGCGTTATAGCCATACATGACAATGTATGTCCTTAGAGTTAAGTTTTCGATATAACATACCCAACGTACGAGACCTTTTACGTATATGAACCTTTGTACGAATGACGAGTCGTAACATACGCGAGTGCCTAACTTGTACAGATATTTGCTGTTAAATAACAGAGTATTATTTTGTTTCAACGTGTGATTTGTACTTTTGCGACATTGCGAACTTCCCATTAACTCGGTTCGTGATCAGTTTAACTGATCAGATTACTTTGAGCAAAATTTTCAACTATATAATTCGTTGGCTCCATTTTTTTCTAAGACATTTTATTCACAAAAATATTAAAAGTCTTGACAAATTAATCACCGATTAAGATAACTGGGATCTGCATGATCAAAATTATTCTTTATCCATTACTATCAATGCAGATTAATTTCGATTTAACTCCACCTTTCTCTAGTTTTAAGAATTAAAAAAGAATAAGTTAAAAATCATCTTTATTGATAGAAATGGATAGAATAGAAATCCGCGTGCTCGACTAATTCTAATTAATCGACGCAACTCGTAGAGAGATCGTAGATCGCTAACGAAGAAATCTGCGAAAAATCCGCGACTGATATACGACAGCGATTCGATAACACTCCCTGTTGGTGAGCATCGGAAACGTAACGAACGATTGCTTTTGTATTCCCGACAATCCCGACGAGCGCCGTGACCGTGACTGCCGTGAGTCGTCGCCGCTCAGTCGACATCGGCCATCGGCCGCGAGCGTTTGTCGTCGGTGCGAGTATTTGACGATCCCCCAGGAAGATAATGCGCCACGCGAGATCCTAGTGTCGAACTATTCTTGGCGTGAACGAGACGCGCGTCTCTTTAGCTCGCGGTGAGTATTATCATTCATGGAGAATCGGTTCCTGATTAAAGCTTCAGTTTAACGCTTCATTATCACTCATCAGCAACGTGACACGACGAGTGGGTGTTTCATCTCCAATATCCCGAATCTCCTCGAGGCGGATTTCCCATGACTCGCACACATTCAATTGGAAAAGGTGGACGAAGTCTGCTCGAAGACGATACCGAGTCGCGAAGAGCCCTAGGAACGAAGGGGATTAAGTAACGCGTGTAATAAATAATGCGTTACGCGTAACGGGACGCGTAGAATGACAATCTCGGCTGCGCTTGGCACGGGCGAGCCTCGCGAGCGCTATTTTAGCCGCAACCTTGCGACACCGCGCCCGGCATTGTGTTCTCGCTTCATTATGCGTGCACATCTCTCTCGAGGCAAGATCGTCTCCTCCCCAAGCTCAGCTCGTCGCCGGCGAGTTTGCCGTTCGGTTGCCATCGATTTTCCGAGTCGTTACAGAAAGAGAGGCTTTTTATAAAACGACGTATCTCTCCCGGCGTGAATCATACCGACGGTTTTTTCTTCTTTTTCTTCTTTCCGCAGGTCGACGTGATTTAAAGATTAAGATAGCGTCCCGCCAGACGGTGACCAGCTGTCGGATACCCAGATCTCTGTCGCTGACTACACGATCACGCTACCGTTTATCTGTCACATCTCGCGTGGGTGTAAAGTACCGAATGTCACTTGCGCAATCCCACGTGTTTTTCGGTCTCTTATCAAGGTCGTCGAACGGATCACTGGTCTCGCCGTGCTGGCGATAATAACTATAATGACGGGCCGTAGCCTTGCGTCGCGAGACACTTCATGACTCGATGCACAATTAAATTATTTATAGACTGTGTGTGTTGAACGCGCGTAGCGCACTCGAGAAAAAGTGCCTGAGGTTCTTTCTCGTTTGCAATGTTTTTACTTAATTATTTCGATATTTTTTACTTATTAGTTATTTCACAACTGTATGTTCACCTTGGAATTATTCATTATTATTGAAATCGTCTTTTAAAAGTTGATTTGAACTTTTTATGTTTTAAAAGAAATGTACACAAAGAAATATACTTGTTATCTAACGTAACAAGTATCTGAACATTTAACAGCATTAGTTGACATTTATCTAGAAAAATATTTATTTATTCAAATCTCTAATTCCCAAATTTTTTCTTCCATTTGCATTACAAATTTGATATTTCTTTAATTGAATATCTCTTTTCTTGAAATCAGGTTTTCTGGAAAAAATCGAGGAGCTGGTGATAGACGATGGCGGCGTCGCTCAGGTTGATTATAGCTGGAGCGAGTGCTGTGGGTGCCGGTACTCTCACTTCATATTTTCTTTTGTCAGACACCACGGTGAGTACGCGATGTGATAGCCGTAACAATCCTGCATACACGTTGTTGTGTTACATAACGCGTCTCATTTAGATTCGACTCGATACGATTAGTCACACATACATATATCTATACGTACTTGTCTCGATTGTAGGTGCACGCCGAGGTCAAGGGGAAACCAAGGCCACCTCGAAGGACTTTGCCAACGCGAGAGGATCAAGTGAAGACTCTAAAGTCGCAGGATTATGACGTGCTGATAATTGGAGGTGGTGCGACAGGGGCAGGATGCGCTTTGGACGCCTGCACACGAGGTATAATTCCCGGATTGTCTTCTCCTTTTGTTCAAGCAGAACTCTACACTTCCGCTTCTTCTTCTCTCTCGAAGGTCTGAAAACCGCGTTGGTCGAAGGCGACGATTTTGCGTCCGGCACATCTTCCCGCAGCACAAAGTTAATTCACGGTGGCGTACGATACCTGCAGAAAGCAATTATGCAGCTGGATATCGAGCAATACAGAATGGTAAAAGAGGCATTACACGAGCGGGCGTCGATGCTGGAAAGTGCGCCGCATCTGGCGCATCCATTGCCCATTATGCTGCCAGTTTACACGTACGTTTCTTGCGGCTAATGAAACGTTAAAAGCTTTCGATTACCGCGCGATTCTTTTTCACGCATATTTCTACTACTTTCATTAGATGGTGGCAGATTCCTTATTACTGGTTCGGCATTAAGATGTACGATCTGGTAGCGGGTAGCAAAATGGTCAAATCCTCGTATTACTTGAGTAAATCGAACGCACTGGAACTCTTTCCGATGTTGAAAGGCGACAAATTGACGGGAGCTATTGTCTATTACGACGGTAGTTACCTTGTTATTTCTATCTTCTCCTCTCTCTTACAATTTTTATATAGCCAAGTAGTGCATTTTGAATAACTGTGCCATTTGGCGTGATACAGGCCAGCAAGATGACGCTAGGATGAATCTTGCGATCGCTCTAACAGCTTCGAGACACGGAGCAACAGTCGTAAATCACGTTAAAGTAGTCAATTTATTGAAAGGTCTCGACAGAGTAAGTATCAGATATTCATGAAATACAAAATGAATAATTTTGTAAAAATATCTTTTTCCTTGTCCAAAAAGGATGGGAAGCGAGTCCTTGTGGGTGCTCATCTCAGAGATGAACTCACGGGAGAAGAGTGGGACGTAAAGGCCAAGGCGATAATTAATGCGACCGGCCCCTTCACCGATCATATCAGAAAGATGGATGATCAAAATGTTCCGACTATCTGCTCTCCGTCTTCCGGCGTTCACATAGTTTTGCCAGGATATTACAGGTAAAAAAAAATGTATTACATTAATAGCAGATTAATTCATTCATTAACATACCGATGCTTCTTTCGCGATATTTTTAGTCCCGACCAAATGGGTCTGCTCGATCCAGCGACGAGTGACGGTCGGGTCATCTTCTTCTTGCCGTGGCAAAAGCAAACAATCGCAGGAACGACCGACCTGCCCTGCGAAGTAACGCACAATCCTCGGCCCACGGAGGATGAGATCATGTTCATTTTGCAAGAAGTAAAAAACTACCTGAACCCAGATGTCGAGGTGCGCCGCGGAGACGTTCTCTCTGCCTGGAGCGGTATTAGACCGCTCGTTTCCGATCCGAATAAACCGAACACGCAGTCGCTCGCTAGGAATCACATTGTGCACGTTAGTCCTACGAATCTCATCACGATAGCAGGTGGCAAATGGACAACTTACCGAGCGATGGCTCAAGAAACTATTGACGCAGCCATAACAGGTATATCACGGGACTTAATCAAGCGTTCGTTAAAAATCCGTGCTTAAGTGTCTTGTCTTTTTT
The DNA here is from genome assembly GCA_021460005.1 of Tetramorium alpestre. NCBI lineage: Eukaryota > Metazoa > Arthropoda > Insecta > Hymenoptera > Formicidae > Tetramorium > Tetramorium alpestre. The sequence goes on along the minus strand of JAJVSH010000026.1, from coordinate 373,867 downwards.
CCGCTCTATATATTTTGCTGTGCTATTTTTATACTATAATGCAAAGCGTTATAAAGGAGACTCATTGATGTTCGTTTAAAGCTTGCGATCTACAACCAGAAAGACCGTGCCAGACAGACTGTTTTCTTCTGGAAGGTGCTCAAGGCTGGAGCCCTACGATGTACATTAGATTGGTACAGGACTTTGGTCTGGAATGCGAGGTTGCGCAACATCTGTCCAAAAGCTACGGAGATCGTGCGTTTGCCGTAGCTAAAATGGCCTCGCTTACAGGGAAACGATGGCCTATTATTGGAAAGAAGATTCATCCGGAATTTCCGTACATTGATGCCGAAGTAACTGTCTCCTCGAATTGCTTAAATTTCGACCAATTGGAGCTTGTCGTAAAATAAAATCTAAATGTACATTTCAGATACGTTACGGTGTGCGGGAATATGCTAGAACTGCGATCGACATGATCGCGCGTCGATTGCGACTCGCTTTCCTCAACGTCCAAGCGGCTCAAGAGGCATTACCGGGCATCATAGATATCATGGCTGAGGAGCTACACTGGTCGGCGGAGGAGAAGAAGAAGCAACATCGCGAAGCCAGCGAGTTTCTCGCCCAGGAGATGGGTCAGATGGTGAACCGTGCTTCCCGCGACAAGATTCCCATCAATCTCACAAAGGACGAGGTTCAACTCTACATCAAGCGCTTCCGCATTATAGACAAGGACAAAAAAGGATATGTGTCTATCAATGACATTAGGCGAGGACTAAAGGTTCGCACACATAATTCAGCATCTCTCCGTGATATTTTTTTATCGCTTTTAACTGCTCTTTCTTTGATCGTTATGATCCATTAATCGCCGATACGCAGGTATTAGATATAAAAATGACCCAGGACGAGATGCACAGCTTATTGAGTGAAATTGATGTCACTTACAATGGCCAAATGGAATTACAAGATTACTTACAGGTAAATCATTTAAACATATACTTTTAACGTACATTCTTTCTCTTCGCAGCTCTTTGGGGATAAGGAAGTACCGGGTGAAGAACTTCACGAAATTCTGCGCGAAATCGACACCAATATGAACGGTCAAGTCGAATTGGATGAATATTTGCAGGTGACAATGCGCATTGTGCACACAGTCACACAGTCGGATTTCTTTTCTGACACTTTACTACCTTTTGTTATCCATTGTGAGATAGTACAATGGATTTTCTAGAATATTTTCGGTTGCTTTTTAACACGACTGCGTATGGCTAATCCCTGGCAATAATTTCTGAACTGTTAGAGAACTTAGTAATTTGTTGTAGCAATGTTTGCCTTTTCTTTTTTCTTTGCATTTATATTGTATGCGTTATTATAATGTAATCACTTACTTTATATCGTCTTTTCAAATGTTTTTTTAACATTTCCATTTGCATAAATTATTTTCTCTTTCTCGCTACATAAATACTTGTAAACGTATATCATTTTTATATGCAGATGATGTCAGCTATAAAATCTGGCCACGTGGCATATTCACGTTTCGCGCGGATGGCTGAAATGGAGGAGGCGCAGCACGAAAAGGAGATGCTCAAGAAACAAATAAGTGTCGAGAGATCAGGTGGAGGACTATAAAAAAATTTCTCTACGCTACGAAATATTCTGAATATTTTAATCTAACATTTGATTTAACAAGATTTATTTTCGCGTATTTATTGAATATCGAACTATTAATTCGATTCAAGTGTATCATCAAAAGAAACAAAAGAATCAAACAGTATGACGTATCTTGTGCGAAGAAATTCTATCCTGAACAATATTTAAAAAAAATTTATTATCTATACAAATGTTTCAAATATCTATTAAAAATTTCACCAAGTTTCTTATATCACGTTGCCCAAATTTTTATCGATAATTAATTTTCAGAGATCTAAACTTTCATTTTCTCACAGAATTTTGACGTGCGTGTGTATCACTTGTAATTATATTATGTACAAAATGCGGCGCCGCGGCATTCTTTCTATTTGTATATACAGTCAATGCTGATATAATAACTGTAATTGTATTTTACTCCAAGTATACATGACTTTGGAATTTTATTCTAAATTGTCGCAACATTTATAGTATTTATAGCACTACAATTGTACATTATGTATTATTTAATTCAGAGTAATCGCTCCCGCCAGCACTATACGGTTCTCTTCTGCAAAAGAATTGTGAATATAGCGTATTGTAAGATATGTCTCGAGTATGTCATTTTAAAGAAATTTCTCGTTTTCTGGTCTTTGACTGAGTGCGAACTATAGTAATGTTTAGAGATACTACATATTGTCTTTTTATCATTACTAACGTACTCTGAATTTGTACAGACTACAACTATATCATCTATACCAGTTATACCATCTAATTTCACATCGCTGTAACGCGACGTACAGTGATAAGGCATTATCTGTAATTTATGTCATCGTCATCATATCAATAAAGCCAACGACAAACGAGTAATTTGTAGTAGTTTTTCCAATTTTCCATCGAATATTGGTAACGTGCTACAAATTATATCGCAAACTATACTCACTGTGTATCTAAGACAACACGTGTGATGTATCGAGGAAAGTTTCCTGACAATTTTATTACGATATTTTAAAAAAAAGAAATTTCGTAGGAAGAATTTTCTGTTTAGACATCAGGAATTCAAATTGTAAAGAAGTTGAAATCCTTGCATTGCACAATAACAGGCAAACAAAGGAACTAGTTGCTAGACAAAAGACTTATCTTTTTTAGCATTACTCGAAAAATAAAAGAGATGCTTTAAAGCTTCTCTACTTGAACATGCCTTTCAGGAGATGAAATAACCAAACGATATTCTAGAATTTTCTCTTCTCTTTCTTAGAGCGTCACGATTCGCGGCCCTTAGAGACACGGTATCTCCAGGTATGTATGTACACACGGGGACAGAAATTCCTTTCCACACGAAGTTGGTCGCGTTCAGAGTTTATCTTTTTCTCTCCGGTATGTAAGGCAGTAGAAGGAAAGAGATAAACTCCGGACGCGGCCAACTTGGGATGTAAAGGCATTTCCATCCCCGTGTGCAAGTTCCATGCTCGACTCGCGCGGAGGATCGACGATCGCGCAGCGCGACACGTGCCAAACGACGCGGGCGGCCGGGCCCGCCGCTCGCGGTCGGTCGGTAAATGCTAGGTGAAAGGTGGGAGGAAGCGAAAGACTAGAGAAAGTAGGAGGTACGCGTGGTTTAGCCCCCTTTAATAGGGTGGGCGTCCGCCGTAGCGTTCCCGCGTACGCCCCTGCCGAACGACGCCCCGGTGACTACGAGCTACCGGTCGCGGCGATTGGTCGGCGGGGGCGCGCGTGCAGCCGCGCGTCGCCGCCGCCGGCCAATCGGCGCGGCCGTGCCATCGCGACGAGCGCGACTTGCGACGTTGCCACCTCGCGCACCGCCCCATTGGCCCCGCGCGTCCGTGAATACGTGCGCCCGCTTCGCTCCCCAAGCGTAGCGTAGCCCCCGTGTAGGGCGATCGTCGTCGGTGTTTGTCGTTCGTGAGGTTTCCACGGGCGTCCGGGCGATTAAGAAACGGGAGTGGGCGTATGTCACGCGTGCACGTGTTCGCGGGGTTTGCCTGAAGAGTCGAATCGCCGCGCCGCGAGTGCTGAGGCCACTGTTTTCCGTCGCGCGTTCTCGCGTGCGTACATACCTTCTGCGCCGCGCTCGACGACGCCATCGGATCGCGCGTCGGATCTGTGCGTGCCACGCGCGCGCGAATCGCCCGGAGACAACGTGCGCCCGCGCGGAGACGGGACGCGAACTTCCTGGACTCTTCCTGGAACGTGGCCCAGCTCGCCACGGCGGCGTAGCGACGACGACGACGCGCGCGCTCCACGTGCGGATGTGTGTGTGCGCGCGAGCGCTCGCGCGCGCGGTCCACGGCGGCTACACGGCATGCAGGAGCGAGGATAGCCGCGTCGGCGGTGGTGGATCCCCGTGAACGCGATGCGATCGATCGCGATCCCGACGAAACTCGGCGAGCGGAGCAGCGTGGTCCGTGTCAACGTCAGCATTGTGTGAGCGAACGGCGTCGCCTAACCTACAAAATCGAGGTGTCGGACTGGGCGACACGGAAGTCACGGCGTGTTGGGCGTCTGGTTGTCGGGGGTGACATCGGCCAGCCGGCTGGCGTCTCGGAGCGTGAGTATCGTGTCTGCGAGCGACACGTGTTTGTTTCGACGTTAGGTGGAGTCCCGTGTGCCAAGTGGGTGGAGGCTGGGCCGCCGCGAGTCTGCCTTCCCCGTTATCGCGGGCGCGCCGCCGCGAGGGCGCGAAACGGGCGGTGGACGGTCGAGTGGGCGGTGTGACGACACGGGGGCTCACCTCGCCGCCGCCGTCGCCGTCGCGTCGGGCCCTCGTGCGCGTGCCTCGCCTGTGAATCAGCCAGGGCGGTGGGGAGACAGGGGCGTAAGGAGGCGGTCCTCGAGCGGGTTCTCGAGGCGGCGGCCCGTTGCTCGTGACGGCCTTCTTTGTTTCCTCGTTGGGGAAAGAGAGAGTGAGAGAGATATAGATCAGCATCTTTCGCGCACGCCGCTGGCGCGTACGATGTCAACATGCTCCAACATTCACTAATTTCGACTCTGCAGGAACGAAACGTGCTCCTTTTCTCTCTTTCGACTTCTCTTTTTAAAGAAAAAATTGGTTTAAACCCATAAATTTAATCCCAGGGTGACCGAATTATTTAAAAGTTTTACCGTTTTTAGCATATTTTTTATTTTTTATTAACATTTTATTTAAATTAATACACAGGTACAAATGTGATTAATGATAAACAATTTTTCTCAACTTCTCTTCACTTTTCTATTTTTTTTGCTTTTCTTTAAAGAAAAGAATCCTTTTTACAAATAATTTGTAATAATTTTTGTGCAAGCAACAATGCTCTAACTTTTCTGAAACTAATATGTTTTTCTATATATATTTTTTTAGTTATCAATTATAATTGCTACATAATATAAGATTTTCCAATGTAAGCTACTTTATAAACTGTAATTATTAATTAATCTTCTAATATAATATTTCTTTGTATAATTCTTCTAATATATTATTTCTTTGTAGGAAAACCTTTTTTGGGACATATAGCTTTAAAAAGCTTATCACGATACTTGCTGCGTTATGGATTCCTAGCATACTCGTTATAAAATTAAATCAGATATAAATTGTATAGAGTGCAAAACGAAAGCATTCATCATGAAACGAAGTATAGACGGAAGGAATCTTGCACAAGTAAGATACTTGTATTACGTCAGCTTTCAAACTTTTTTTTATATTTATACAGACAACACATTTTAACTTATGATATGATATAGATTCTGCTATACTGTGAAACTATGTGCAGGACAAGAAATGAACAGAATAATTATTTGTAGGAAGAACTCGAAGATGATCCTTTGCAACCTACGCAGCAGCAGCAGCAAGATGAGGCGGATCAGCAACAGTTAGAGCAACATCAGCAAACTGCCCAGCCGCAGATTCGTTTTCTAAGCGCCAATGTGTTGCAGCAGTTGCAGCAGCAGCAAGATGTTCAACAAGCTCAGCAGCAGCAGCAACAACCGCAAGTTATTACCCTGCAAAACTTTGTGCCTTTACAAGCTCAACAGCCGCAACATGATCAGCAGAGAGCACAAACGATCTCTGTGCAATCGCTACCTCATCAATTCCTGCAAGTACGTGAAATCGAAAATAATAAACAGTTATGTTAAAAATACTTCATGTATTACGATACTTTATGTATTACAAATTTGTTATTCTTTTTTACTTGGTTTTCATTCATAAACATACACATCTTTCGTTTCGCAGGGTGCTCAGATTATCAGCAGTGCTCAAGCGCAAGCGGCCCTCCAACAGCAGCAGCAACAGAGTCAACAGCAATCACAGCAGCAGCAGCAGCAAGCCCAGCAACAGCAAACGCAGCAACAGCAACAGCAGCAGCAGCTCAGCTACAGTGTAATCCCACAAATGCAGACTGTTAATATAGACGGTCAGGAAGCTTTGTTCATTCCATCCTCCGCAATGTCAGCTGCAAGCGGCCACCACCAGGCACAGCCAACAATGCAATTTGCTACTGCAAACGGTCAACAAATGCAACTCGCCGGCCAGCAGGTTCAACTAGCAAACGGTCAAACTATCATCACGCCACAGCCAGTTAGTCTCATAAGAGCACCGAATGTTTTTCCTACGTCGATTATACAAAATATTACGGGACAAACGGTTCAATTGCCAACAGGTACGCAATTATTTATGTATGTCCTTTAGATAACATTGTCCTATAATAATATGCATAGTGTAATTTATATATATATCTTTATATATTTACAACGAGTGTTTTACAACTGTCGTTGTGTCTCGTATCCTCTTTGCCATTCCTTTCTGTCCTCCATAGGTCCTGTAATTGTCTTGTTTCCATTGATTCTCGAATATCGTCCATCCATCTCCTACATTGACGCTCTCTTCTTCTACCTGGTGGAATCCATTCTAATATTCTTTTGGGCCATCTTATGTATACCTTTAAAATTAAATTTTAATAGTTTCATTATTATATTTTCATTATTAATAAATATGCCTAAACAATTTTAAGCAAATAGAGTAATCGAATAATGTGTATATTACAGGTCAAAGTGTACAAGTAAGACCACTTCAATTTCCTATGCAACATGTTCAACAAGCGGTACCTGTACAATTGCCAGTCACTGCCAATAATGGGCAAACTGTTTATCAAACTGTACATCTTCCTATCCAATCTTTGTCTAGCGTTTTCAATATGCCCACGACGCAAATGATACCACAAATTATGCAAGTAAGTTATTAGATATAATCAATACGATGTAATAATTAATATAGTAGCATATACATTCGATAAAATATACATTCTGATCATTTTAATTTTAGCAAATACCTCAAGTGGCACAGATAATTACGCCAAACGGTCAAATTCAGCAAGTGCAAATTGCTAGTTTACCGCAGTTACAAAATCTTCAGGTAAATATAAAAATAATATCAGATTTATCGGAATTCGCTGACTACAAATCGACCGTTCTCATAATGAGTCCCACATATAATCCCTTCAATGATTATTCTCTTTATAATTTTATCAAACGAATGTTTAATCATATTACAGAGTCAGCAAGTAACTCAAGTTGCGCATCAACAAGCGCAACAGCAAGTCGTCCAGCAACAAACTCAACAACAAGTGGTACAATCCGTGCAACAGCAACAGCAAGTCGCCCAAGCTCAAGTACAACAGCAGCAGCAAGTGCAACAAGTGGTACAGCAAGTGATACAACAGCAACCAGCATCCTCGCAACAGCAGCANCAGTCGCAACAGCAGCAGCAGCAACAGATGCAACAGTCCTCCACTCCGTCGTCGACAGTAGCGACTTGGAGCACAACAGTTGCCTCTCCTAGCAATGTTCAAGTAAGATACTTCTAAATCCGAACGTCCCAATATATTAATGATAAAATTATTCTAAATTATATGCCCCACATTTCTCAGGTACTTGGTATAAGTGCGTTAGGAAGAAACCTAGCGGGAAATACTAATGTTATTACCACGAAGGATGGCCAGAAAATTGACGTGCAAACTTTGTCCACTTTAACAAGGCCGCCCGAAACGATAGAGGGTGACATCAAAGTAACTAATATCGATGCCAGTCAGTTAACTAGCGGACAAGTGATACATATCCCTGCTACGCAATCGACTCAGCCTGTGCAACCGATTACGATTACAGGTTAATGAATTGTTATGTTCAATATTGCTAAATATATCGAGAGATGATCAAACTTAAAATTTTTACACCTTCCAATACATATGTGACCATTATAAATCATAATTTTCTAAACGACGATTAATCTTTACTTACAGGAGCACAAGGGCAACAGTTGACGCTTATACCCGCGTCGGCATTAGCGAATTTAACCGCGCAGCAAGGTAACATGATGAGGAACGTGAGCAACGGAAGTATAATGCAAATTCAGCCGACCACTGGAATGAACACGACCAACGGTTTCTTACAATCGATACCAGTGCAAAGTATCCCAGGCTTAGGTAATGTGCAAGTAATATCAGCGAGCGCATTGCAGCCGGCTACGGTCCAGACGTTGCCCGCTACCGCGGCCACTCCTATCGTCGCGACTACCCCAACCGTGCAACTCGATTCGAACGATCCTACCAAGTGGCAGATTCTTCAAACTCTTCAGTCGCACGGATCTTTGACGACGTCCGCTACGCCCGTGTCTCAACAGCAAATATCGAACACGACCACTACCGTCTCCAATAATGACACTAACGATCCTAATAAGCAGCATCGTAGAAGAGTCGCGTGTACATGTCCCAATTGCGGCGACGGAGACAGGTGAGTGATAACTCCTGCAATCATATTAAACGAATTCGTGAAACTAATGAAACGCTAATGAAAAATAATGACGAACGTATTCATTGACATCCGTATTTCTTTGTAGAAATAGAGATATAACTAGAAAACGACAGCACATATGTCACATTGTTGGATGCAACAAAGTATATGGGAAAACGAGCCATTTACGTGCCCATTTACGCTGGCACACCGGCGAACGACCTTTTGTTTGTACGTGGATATTTTGCGGTAAAAAGTTTACCAGATCCGACGAGCTTCAAAGGCATCGTAGAACCCACACTGGCGAAAAGCGTTTCCAGTGTCCGGAATGTACAAAGAAGTTCATGCGATCGGATCATTTAACAAAACACATAAAAACGCATACAAAGATACGAAGCACGGTAAGTACTATTCGTTCGAAACGCATCTCACGCGATGCACTATCGCATATTGAATTTTAGGAAGCTGCCACCTCGACGCAAGAAGGCTCCTCAGATAGCCAGTCTTCCACGGAGCAAAAAATCATTATAGCTCTACATAAGGAAACGGAGCAATCTGATATCGTCATAGCAGAACCGATCGAATCCATGAAAAATGATTCGTCGAATCATGTAACAAACGAGTAAAAGTTTAGTGAAATAAAATCGGATCACCCAGTCAGTATAAATATCTCCATATAAATTTTAAGGATTATTGTACAGTATTGAATAATTTTTGGAAAAAAAAATTTCATTCAGTAGAAACTTAACTTGTGGAGCAAATTATATGTTAGCATATTCTAGAATGTATAAATTTTAAAAGAAATAAAGTTAATATTGTTCTGTGCATAATATAGTGTGGAAGAATAGCAATTTATAAATGATCTAAATAACTGAAATTAGTGCTATATTGGTCGAACCATTTGTTGACCAGTCTGTTCTATATAAAAATAGTATGGTGATGAGTTTACATATATTATAGCATATATATATATATATATAT
>JAJVSH010000026.1:337280-364107 GCA_021460005.1 Tetramorium alpestre | reverse complement strand
TATATATAGCTAATTTCATATATACAATCTATTTTTTTATTGCGATTACGTGTGTATATATGTATGTATATAATGTAAATCAATTAATGTATACAATTTTGCACGAGAAAGTTTTACACTTGTAAACATCTTTTGATATTATAAAAAGTCAAGAGATATTCAACTTTCCTTTTAATTTATCCAATCAATTTTTAATAACGGACAGCTTCATCATGTATCGCACGCAAATTATACATACACAATTTGTCTGATAAAACTTGAATTTTGAATCGACATTGAATGTACATAAATCACAAAATCAATGTGACCGCTTAGTGAAGTTGTCTGTCTCTTGCAATAAATATAATAATGCAGACATTAAAAAAGATAAAAGAACAAAATGTAAACGTAAATTTTGAACGAAACGGAGTACATGGTACCTACTTAGTAGTGAATTGTACGAAAGTTAAGGTACGTGGGTATATAATTAAAAATTTATGATCATAAATTTATAAATTTTTGAAGAGAAATGGTTATTATCCCATTATATCTCATTGTCAGGCTTTGTATAAGCTTCTCACCCTTTACCTTCAAAATCATTGATATCTTATCAATGAATGTTTTATACTTCGCAGTGTTTTATTACATTTGTATTCATTTTTATCAGCAAAAACAGATTAATTCTGTGAATATATTAATGTATATTATTTATATATTTTCGCATAATCGCGTTTGCTTTTTTCGATATAAAATACTAATAAAAGTGTTGGAGAAAAACAACGCGTCTGTATCTCGTATTATATTAGATCTCTCTCTTTATTGACGAATAAATATATCCCATAATATATTTACTAATAAATTTACAGACTATCTGCTAGAAAACATGTATAAACATCGTTTAAATTCTGTATCTTTATATTATACATACATAACAAACGAAAAATATTTCACTTTACTTTATATAATAAACACAAATATCACTTATTGTTGACACACTGAAAAATATCAGGAACGTAAAGAATTAGTGTTTAAAGAAAATATTTCTCCTGAAAGTAACTCTGTGTTATACCGCTATTTTAAACGTCACTACTATTAGATTGATAATATTCATCTTTCTATTAACTACAATCGAATTAACCAATAATCAATCTTAAACAAAATATAATATTGTGATAAATATTTCTTTGTCATTTTTATTATTATACAACAAAATTCTAAAAAGATTCAATCGCTCCTGAATTTTCGGATGTATCCAATAAAAGAACAATTTGTTTTAAACGTTGCAAATTCACAGATTCCATATATAAAGTTTCACAAGAGTTGCAAAGACTCGGATCTCATTTTTTCTATAATCATTTTCTATCGCACACTCTTGCTCTGAATCTGACTATTAAAAAAACAAAGAAATTCAGTGATAGCCCTGTGATATATAAAACTCAACTCTCTCTTTTTATTTTAATATTTAACTTTCTTAAAAATAACATTTTATCATTGTGAACAGGAAAACGACGGAATTATGTGTAAAACATAAAATTTAAATAGACTTTTTTTTTAGTAGTATAGCGCGATATTTTTTTGTTATGTAAACGCATATACTAGTAGAATGCTTGCTTGTCGCATATGTACAGTTAGCATGAAAGTAAGTTCACTTCAATTGCATACGTAATAACATCGGCCAGAAAAATTTAGATACAATTTCTAATCATATACTTTACGCTATATCCTATTTCATATTTATACAATGTGTGTGTAACTTTGTCGATTGCTGCAAACTACACAATTGCGGATGCAAGGGTTTATCTCCATGAGTGCGCATATTCTCTATAGAGATCTTACTATAGGAGTGTGTATGTATATATATATATATTTATATATATATGCTGCGTAGTTTTGCTGCGAACGCGCTTTATTTATATGCATTTACGTTATAAAAACCAGTTTCATGTGTTTTTACGCACTAAGAAAATTGAAGAAAGCGAATTGTTACACACTCACGCGTCTTTATTCGTCGAGGCTCAGATTGCCATTGTCAAGATATATAATACCTAAATGGATACATCATATATAATATACAACATATAGGCTTTATACTTGAAACAAAACTATAATTGCAAAAAATATAATTGCATGATTGTCCATTTTTCATAATCTTTCAGAGGAACAGGAAAAAAGATGAAAATGAAATTTTGATATGCGTTGGACCTTTATTAGCTTCTCGACTGCTAGATTTCTTGAGTCATGTCATACGTGATATGCTCTAATTTCAAGTTTGTCCTGTAAAAAGTAATATTTTTAGAAGATGCAAGAATTTTTAATATCTGTATAAGAGCATTTAAATTTATTAGTTTGTCTTTATATCACGATTTTTTATTCGTACTTGGTAAATTTTTATGTTTCGATCTTGCTGAGCCGCGACGAGTAAAAATTATTTTTTACATATAAATAGCAAAAAGTTTGTTGATTTGTTTTGAGTTTGCTTGAATTAACATTACTCAAAATAAAACTATCCACGCGTAAATAATGTCTATAATGATTACGTAGATTACTTTTTCAGAGTATTATTCTGTCATTTTATTTTATTAGGAATTAAATCATAAAGTAAAAGTTCTTTTCTGCTCCGAAATGTGACAGTGTATAATTCGTCAGTGCCTAGCACATTTGAATAATACAGTGAAGAATTTATTAATATTTAATCAAATGGCATTAGTAAAGATCGCAAGATCTATCGTCTAATGTATATAACGTTCTAATGTTGAATGTTAAAATTAGCGCCACAGGCAGAGACAAATGTAACAATTTGATCTATAGTTTTACTATTTCGGCCGATATCCATGTAGCACAATTTGCTGAAATGTAGAATGAAATGGTTCGTTGAACTCAGCACTTTACATTGAGAATATCAATCGATTAGTGATAATGATTCGAATTTTGTAGCTGACATGTTTTATCTGTAAAGAGATATATGCCTTACTAAAGGCAAGAGAAAAATGGTATCAATGTGTTAAAAATAGATATACATTCGGCTAAATTATGAAACTGGATAGTTGAAAGAAAAATATCACTCTCAAATCTCACTTGAACAAGTATTGGAGCTACTCTGATGAAGTAGATGACGAAGTGGATGATGTCCGGCTAATTGCCTGTCCTGTTCGATTTGCTTCATTTGCTGCCCTATATCATAATAATAAATATAATAAATACAAAACATTGAATGCTGTTATATTTTATAAATAAAAAACAAAGAAAGGAACGAGAAAACACTCAAACAAGCTTCTAATATAAATTTTTCTATACTAATCACTGTTTTATTGCGTGAGAAATTAAATATCGAGATGAAGTAAAATTAACTGATATTATATCGATATTTTCAAGATACAAATTTGTGCATTAGATACTTTATTACAAAACTTGCCTGAATAAAGCAGCAAAACTGGATCCGGCTAAAGTGGATCCTGCTATGTTAGTTCCAGCATCTTGATTCGCTTCAGCCTGATTTTGATCTCCCAAGTTCTGTCTGCAAATGGGACAGGTTCCGTGCTAGAAAATAAAAACAGAAAACAAGAAAAAATTATCTCGATGCTGATATATAAAAGATGATAAAATTTGTTGAAAAAATTTGAAAAATTTTTTAGCTTACTAATTCCAACCAGGGTACAATGCATGGCGCGTGATAAACATGCTGGCATGGCAACTGTCTAACAGGTTCCGATAGCTTGAAGTCTTCCCAGCAAACGGAACATTGTAGTTTGCAGTCTGCATAAAGAAAAAGGGGGGAAAAAAAGATTATTCTCAGTGATTTGACAAAATGACGATGGATAATGTAAGTCAAACTCAACAACTGGACGTAAAGATACTTTTATGATAAAAGTATAATGAATTATTATAACACTTGGGAACATTCTGATTTTTCTTTTAGATCCTTATCAACCACTCGAATTATTTATATTGCCATATATATTGCTGTTCTGCTTACCCAGATTGATAAGGACCTCAAAAGATAATAGATGTACATGGATATTCCAAACTACACAATCAATATATATCATTGAATACTAACCAACTTGACTTTGCGTTATAGTAGTAGTAGGTATTTCATCAATCTGGTTGCGTGATAAAGGTGGTGGTCCAGTACCGTCCATTTGATTCAATAATTGGGTAACAATAGCGTCTAATCCATCGCGACCCCAAACATAATCTCCAGGATTTCCCAAGAACAGTCTAATATTGAATCTACATTATTTTGTTTTATTTTAGTAATTACTAAAGATTAAATGAAATTGTTAATGACTTGTACCCCCATGGAGAAATGAACTTTTTAAATATTTAACTGTTGCCGTCGCTGTTGAGAAAGCACGTTGATAATTGATAACAATTTATGCACGGTTTTATATAAATGTATATAATTTATGATACATACATACATACATACATACATACATACATACATACACACACGCACACACATACATACATACACAAGAGAAAAAGAAACAAAATTAAATGAAAACAAGGGAATTATAAAAAAAAAAACTACAGTAAAATATCTTATATAAATAAAAATCAAATAACGTAACATATATTTATATTTCGAGAATATGTGAATTACAATACCGGAAATATCGATTTCCCATCTTTTACTTATAATAAAAATACGACGATCGATACTTAAAAAATTGTACGGCCTATCACAAGCAATATAATTTATATAAAACAACTTACACGGACGGCTGCGCATCTTGTCCCACAGAGTTGCCAAGACTCGCCGCTCCCGAGAGATTGAAGATAAAATCTTGTATGAAATTCTCTATAGGCGCCTGTAGACTCTCTTGTCTTCTACGATTGCTACTTCGAGTAAAAAATCAAATTATCTTACTCACTCAATTTTTCACCACACACAAACATCATGCATAAGAAACATTGATTACTAAAACAAATGTAATTGGTATTATTACTGAGAGCAAAGGGGGAGGAAGAAAAGGGGAGCCCAGACGCGCCGTTTGTCAAATTTGATGTCAGACATTCAAACAAACAAATCCATCATGTATCTATCTCTGTGTTGTACATACACAACACCGACAGACACCCGACACGTTGGCATGGAAAAGATACCTGCTGGTGCGACGTCCATCTTGAGGAGTGCGTGACCACGTAGTCCTTCTTCTGGTGCCAAGCATGTAGTTTCTATTGCCTCCACCTGGCTGCTGACTGGTGTTCAACTGTTGATTGGTATATGTATTCGAGAGTCCCATTATCATCTCTATTATGTCACGATCACGGTCGCGCTGGGAAGGCTGCGTCGATTAGATAGCACCCATTTCTTAGAAATACTTAGAAATACTAACTGTCATACAGTTTTTAAATCGACGAAATTCACTCACGTTATAGGTCAAGATGTCGACATCTCCGTCGCTCAGATCCTCGCCGCTGTTCATATCCATGCCCGAGCTACCCTCGTTGCTGCTGCTCTCCAGCTCCTCGATGAAGCCGCTGGCACATCGTGGGCATGTGTAATTCTACATGGAAGTGAAACATCAGTCAGCAGAGTCCAAGTTACATAATCAACCTCGCAAAATCTGTGCTCGACAGGCTGTCTAGGCACATACATTTATATTAAACATTTGCAAATTTAATCGTCCACAGAATGAACTCTCATGATGGCGTCTTTATAAATAATAACAATATCAATGACATTGAAAATGAGACAGCACATATCTTTATACTTTGCGAAAGGACAATGAGAGAAATAAACCTTTCTCTCTTTTTAGAGTGCAAAGAATACAACTGTCTAATTTGAAACGAGATGCAAAAAGTGACGCAAGAGAACAGATTGCACATATTTGTGCGCTTAGTAAGTTCGGTGAACAAAGAGCGGCCGGATCGGATGAGAATCCCGGAGAATCCTCGTCGGATCGTGGACGAGCGTGCTCCGCCGGCCGAGTCAAACGACACCGTCGCAAGGGCTCGACCGAGGAAGAGAACAACGATCGCGAGAACGTGCGTAGCACGCTCTCCCGGGGAGGGACCGCTCGGCAGGCGTAAACCTGCCGCGAACGGGACCGACTCGGCCCGATCGCCCGGGATCTCGGGAGGAATCGCAAGAGCGAAGTCATCGACGTGCAGGATAGCTCCCGATGGCGTGCAGACGAGCGATGCTCGTCGCCCGCCACGAAAGGGGAAGAAGAGAAAGAGAGAGAGAGAGAGAGAGAGAGAGAAAGATGGAATTTCCGCACATGACACAGGACAGGGGTGACAGTTAGCCCGGAGGCCGGACGTTCCGCGGCAGCGATCGCGCGCCGATCGGCGCGGACGCGCCGTCGGCCGCGACGGCGGGCGTCGCGAGGCACTTACCGGCAGCAGACGCTCGATCTCGACGCTGCATTTGTGGCAAAAAAACCGAGACATCGGACTCCCGTCCACAACGGCCTCCGCCATCTTTTACGTGTCCCTCACGGTTCTCCTTCTCTACTTGCCGCACTTACGGTTGGCCCGACTCTCGGTTCTCGGCCGCGCTCGGCCGCGCTCGGCTCTCGCGCTCGGCCCGGTCACGGACGCAGCGAAGCGACGTAGATGCATCATGGATGGTCGTTTCTCTCGCTCTGACGACGGGCTCGATCGATCACGCCGCATTCTCGTTGGCTGACTGCGAACCAATCGGGATCTCGCGCTCGCGTCTCTCTTCGCAGCGCCGCGGAGTTAGGTTAGGTTGTCGTCCGCCTCGTGCAGTACATGGCGCGCGTGGTTATGTGAGATTTGACAACGTTGAATTGTTATTTGTTAATATTGATTAGTATGTCGATCATCGACGTGTTTTCGCCTAAAAACAAAGTTTTGACAAAGAATCCACGAGCGACATTTTTTTTTCTTTTCAAAACATAGGCCCGTATTCAGAACACGTTTATTAAAGATGTTAGCACGTTTTTATGTCTTTCTGTCCTTATTTTACTTAAATTTTTATTTTCTGAATGATGAAGATAGAAAACGCGCTAACATCTTTAGAAATGCGTTCCTAATATAGGCCTTTGATTTTAGGCGAAAACACATCGATTGAGTATAAATTCATTAATAATTGGTGAGGAAGCCCGTATTTTGCACTATTACTATAAATAATCTGGAATTCAATCTGACAGTTTAAAAGATCAATTTAGGAGCTGACGTTGCGAAACCATGTCAAATTCCACGAGTAAATATTAATGTATAGTAATATAAATTTGATTTTTTAATTCTTGTCTTTAACAGTGGGTGTCTTCCAGAATTATGCACGCCGCTTCCCAAGAGTCTGACTAGTCATATCAAGATCTGCGAGAACACTCAGCAGTATGTTATCAATTTTTTGCAAAACCTGTTGCCACCGTCCGACCGTAAATCCATTTCAGACGACCTGCGAAAGGTAAATAATATACAATCACAAACGGAAGAGTAATGAAGATATAATTATTGATTAACTGAGAGAGATGTTGCTTTTCAGACTTTCATATTTAATAAGATTAGACCAAAGCGCAAGCAGAAAGTGAAGAGAGGCAAGTTCTTCTCCACCAAGAAGAGGCTACGCCTTGGTTTAAGTAAGGTCGGCAACAGGAATCAGATAAAGTACTCCGATCTGTTGCCGTTGAATCACATGTGGCTGCAGTACATGCGAGAGGCACTGGGCGTTGAATCATTCACTAGTATCCCAGATAATCCCAGCAATCCAAATTGGGAGAACATAAATCTACAATTGATGAAGGCTGACTTCCACGGTGCCAGAATCTCAATCAACAGCTCAAGATGTCCCAGTCTGGTGGGAGTTACTGGAATCGTTATACAGGATACGAAGAACACCTTCAGGGTTTGTGGGACGGACAATGTTATTCGAAGTAAGTAATCTGCTAGTATACATTTTGATTTTTTCGCATACATGCATTTGTTTTTAAATAAACTGACATAATAACTTCCTTGTAAAGTTCACATTTATATATTTTTTATATATTAATTTTTTCCAACTATTTTCAGCAATACCAAAAGATGTGGTGAAAATTAACATTTATTTGGACGATGGGGTGACACTGAAAGCGTTTGGAAGGGAGCTCTCCATAAGACCTGCAGAACGAGCGGTTAAAAAATTCAAGAATAGTTCTGTTGTGATGTTGTGATAAATATTTAATGTGATAATATCGATAGAATTGATGTCACCCTCTACAGAGCTTCACAAATTAACGTTAAATCTCGAAGAAGAAAAGTAAAAAAATATGACGAAATAAATCAGCATATGGATAATAATTATACGTAATTAATTCTATGGTAATCCTCTTGCCGAAATTACTTTAGTTTCATATAGATGTTAGAATTATTTTATTTCTTTATATCTTTCAGCATTCCTTTGCAGATTATTATCGTAGGATATTACAATTACAGGATTGGTAATGTAATATTTACTACTTACATGGTACAGTACTTATATATAGTCGTATATATATATAATATAGCATTATATTTATATATAATGTATGTATATGTGTAAATCTCTTCGTGTCATGTGTTCATATGGAAAGGTGTGCATAACTATTGAACAATAATGTATTTCATTTTGGAAGTGTGTGTTCACCCATGCTCCATTAAAACCACAGTGGTCAAACATGACACTGATACAATGATAATCATTTTCAATTAGTACAACAATTAGTATATTTGTTAATCAATCTCTACAATTTCTTTTTGGCTAAAGTTTAGATCAAAGTGAAACAGTACCAGGGCATGTTACTGACCTCTCCTTTCGACATAACGCCTTTAATATATGTAATATATACAGCTGGATCACTGCAAGATCAACTGTGGAATACCAAAAGAGATGAGAGTGTCGCGCGATAGAGAGGACGATAGAAAACGAGACGAACAAACCAACTTCGCTCCTTTACTATTACGTAATACAAATTTTTTTTACTTGGGCATAGTAGTAACGTGACCTGTTCGTCGGTATAAACTTTCGCTCTTCGCGCGCTTCAAAATAAAGAGACTACATAACTATAACCCGTTACATCTTGAGATGTAATTTTAAAAAAAGAAAGAAACGAGGTAAACGCTAAGTGATATAAGATTACGCAACATGGTAGCTTACATTTAGGAATGTTAAAGATAGGGTGTACTATAAAATTAATCTGTTTTTTTTTTCTCCCTCTCGGTTGCTTTTCGCACTCGATACATATTGGATCCTGACGTAGCACTTTATACATGCATAAATATTTCAAAAGAAACACGAGGATTCAACAAAACATGGCTCTGTCATTTTTTTTCCAGAGATATTGCGATCTAATTTACCTAATACTTGCATAATTTAGGCATAGTTTATAACAAGCTATATAATGATTAACGATTAATAACTTTGAATAAGACATTATGCACACACACACATATGTGAAACGAGTAGAAAATATTACCAAACTAGCTGCGGTCCACTTGGTGCTGCAAATGTTTCAGCGTTTTTCTCTTTCTTTTCTTTTTATTGAAAGGAAGAAGAAGAAGAACGTTACGAAGAATTTGTAGTGTAAAGTGGCTCGCCGCCTCCATGGTATGAACGTATGTGATAGTGACGAACGTGCTGGACTTTGTTATCAAATTATCTCTAATTCTATTCCTCGAACTCCAGTTGTCTGTAATTATCTTCTTACGCAATGAATAACGAAAAGTTAAAAGCATAATACATGATGCAGATCGGGCAAAAAATAATTTCGGATCAACTACTTTTATCTACTACGGTACCGTTAGTGAGACAATAAGATCTCGCCGTCAATTTCGGATATCTATAATTTATTTTTTTTTATGATTCATCCATTTTTATGCAAATCAAGCTAACACGTGTCTTCGAGTTATGTTCAAGCAAATGTACATACAGGATAGATCTAGAACGATGCATATGTTATAGATAACGCCAACATATTCTGAGGTGTCTACAGTTTCTTCCCCATCATGATCTCGTCGTTACAATACTGATATAACGATACGCGATCTACCCCAATCTAAAAGGTACTATTACATTTCAATTTTGCGAGAGCTCTTAAATTTTCACTGTAGTTCATCACACGCTAGTGAATGTTTCAAAAATGTGTATATTTCGTACAATGCCAACATATTTCACAGATAAAAATAAGAGAAAGAATAAACTCCTAATGTTTTATATGCGTGGTGAAAAAAAAAATTGAAAGAAATTTCGCCTCAAAAGCAAGCACCAATAATCTGAATAAAATTATACGATGTAACTGTGATCTACAGTTGATTTTGCTTTCGAATTACATGACATTGCCCAAAAAAGCTTGCTTCCTGTTAGTAGCCAAAAGAAAGGCACGTAGACGCACACGTATATATGTGCCAGTAAAAGACAGGGAAATTATATTTTGCTTACACAAGGTACATACTACATCTTTTTACTGCGCAACAATGATAATAGAAATTCAATAGAAAAATTTCAGATAAATCGCATTAAAAAAAAGAAAAAAAAAAAATTATTTTTTCGTTTCATATTTTTCAAATAATTTTTTTTTTAAATATGCTTTCGCGCAAAATCCGCTTTGAATAGCTGTTTAAATCGTGAAATATAATTGCTTGCTCAACATTTCTCCTATAAATTACAGATTCACATTTAGGTAGCGTGTGATAGCGTATTAATGCCTTTTCTCAATGCATTTCGCTATTCGTTACACTATTATCATGATCTAAATCGTGGCAATTCATCGTTTCTAATGATATTCATTCGTATTCGCTTTGACGATATTAAGCTAACAAAACAATCTCATTCTACCTAAGCTTTATAGAAAAGTAGACTTTGTTGATCTGTCTCCTTAAATGTATTTCACATACCGTAACCTTGGTAGGCTGCGGTGGACGCGTACACTTGTGCCGGTGCACCGTATACGTTTTGAGGCGCGTAGCCGGGTGCCATCATTCCTGGCCCTGCAGTCAGCATCAGCTGAGGTTCCGCTGTAACATGCAACAGAGAGAATGTCACTAATGTGGAAAACGATGCACGCCCTCACGCCACATTTACGAAATGTATCAACTGCGAACGTTAAAGAGATATCACTTACGCATAATCATAGGCTTATGTTCCTGATGATCAGTTTCTTCAATGCGACGGCTTTCGGCCTCTTCTAATTTATCGACCTGTCCAACATATTTAATTTTTTGTTGTGAATACTGCCAGCGATATAAAAAAAACCTGATTGTTTTCTTACGAAGATTCTCCTGTTTTTACCTTAGTAATATATTCTCGCGCGACTTGTATAAGATACGGCATTGCGAAATGTAAAATGCGATGTCTCCATGCGAGCTCCAAGATGACGTCTGGATGAAGTAAATCGTAACAATGAAATAAGCATGCGGCGAAGCAATCCTTAGAGCCTCTCTCCAAGAACCACTCGAGTAATTCTTCGGCGACTTCTGCATTTCGGGATTCCGCCGCATATTCCATGGCATCCCTATTATGGAATTGGCAATTAATAAATTTCGCACATATGTATTTCACAAATGTATTTCTGATTTAAATAATGCGCAGCGTTACCTGAACAGTCGATCCTTCTTGCAAAGCTCTACAGACTGCTTCCATCTATTATTTCCCTTGTACAGATACGCGGCGATTCTCCTGAACTCGATCAATTCATGTTTCTCGAGCTGCTGCGCTAACGCGATATTATCAAAATTATCGAACGCGTCGATCGACGTTCGGAGACCTTGGTAATCCTCTTCATCAATCAGCAAGCCGTTTAAGGCTTCGTTGATAGCTTTGTTGTTGAGAGCTTGAACCGATCTCAAGTACGGTTTCACCAATTGCAGATGGCCGGTTCGCGTGAAATACGCCACCGATCTAGTATGATCCATGCGCGGAGCAAGTACGAGCAATATGTCGTTCAGAAGAAGGGGTTTAAATTCAACGTAAAATTGTATAGCCTTATAGTAGAGCTCGACGTTTGCGACTTTAGTGATCACGTCTTTGAAGTGGCCCTCCCGCCAAGCCTCGGTGGGATGTTGCATCATCGCAAGGACCGCGTTATCATATTCCTCGTACTTGTCGTACAAGAACACCAACTCTGCCCACAAATGAGCCTGTTCCGCTGCGCGCAGCACCTACAAATCAGTCATTTTCGTTATTTCAAGTGATTAAAAAAACAAATCTGTTATTGAGTATTGATTCGAGACACAAACTCACCTTCGGTATATTGACGCGCGACCAGAAGAGTTCCAAATGTTCCCTCATTCGTTGAGGCTTGTATTTACTATAGAGAATAGCTAGCTCGGTGAACATTCCCATGTGAGCCCGTTCTAGTCCTAAAGCAGCTTCCAGGAGATTAATGAGCTCCTCAAAATGCCCGCGATCTTGATAGTAATTGATCAAGTCCTCGAGCTCGTCCGCATGTACAACTATGTGCAGACCGCACATCTGGGCCAAGCGAAACTCGCCGCTATCCACACAAGCGAAACAAACCTCCTTCCAAGTGCGCGTCGAGTTGGCTTTGCGCGCGCTATCGACGGCGCCTTGAAATTCTTTCAAGTGAACCAGCGTTATAGCCAGACGCGCAAAGTTCGATACGTTGTTGTAGAGGAGCTTCGCAGCATCATACATCTTATCGTCGAAACATCTATCGCCAATCTGTAAAAAGAACAATACGTTCGTAACAATTGAATTGAGCTCGCAAAAGCGCAGGCAAATGATACTTCACCTTTTGTATGTCGGCGTGATTAGGGCCAGATATAAATTCTTCGAGATCCGCGAGCCTGTTGGTCCGCGCATACGCGTATATCAATTCGCTCTCGATGAAGGACTCGCGTGCCTTCTTGCGGGCCATTTGGAGATAGCGCACCAGGTCCTCCCAATGCGAAGTCCGATGCGCGGTTTCTACCACGTCCATGAACGCGGACGGGTCATCCGCCTTGATAAAGCTATCGATCGACTCTTTAACCAGACCCTGCTGCAGTTGGGCTCTGGCGAGCTGCGACCATACCGGTGGCTCGTTGCATCTACACATAAAACGATTCTATGTAAGTAAAATGTATAAAAGAAAATATGGAATGTATATATCATACCTTTCTGCAAATTCATAAGCCCTGTCCAAGTTGCCGACTTGCTCAATTAGAACCTGGATGGCCGATGTGTTGACGTCGAACTTTTTGAAGATGGCAAAAGCTTCTTCGTAAAGTTCATTGTTAATAGCGATGTTGGCAATGTCCGGAGCGTCGTAATTATCCAAGCGATTAATGTATTCCATGACGCGCGTACGATCGGCTTTGATAGCTGTTAATATCAGGAGATTTTGCAAGTTACGGTGATCGCTGAACACGCTGCTGTCCAGTACTATCTTCTCGAGAAGCTCAATCAGTTCGTTAGGCAGGTCGGCCGTCATGAAAGCCTTGACAGTAACAGATATATCCTCGGGATCTTGCGTCTCAGATAACGCCGTCTGAACGACCTGATCGATCAGCGGTCGCTTGTACGGATTGCTTTCCAGCAATACTTCCGCCCAGAGATCGGGATCTCTACGTCTCACCAGATATCTGGCCTCGCTCTTGAACAGGCTGTTCTCGTTGCACACGCTTATCAGCTCGCGGTCACACTGGCCACGCTCGTACGCGATGCAAGCTAAATGGGGATCGCGCTTCTCGCAGTACTTGCCGACAACTCTGCTGTCATAGAACTGATTCTCCTTGAGGAATCTCTCGGGATTATTGTTGCTGTCGATGTAAATCTTGGCCAGAGCGTTGTGCGTAGCCGGCTCGACGCAGCCCTCGTGAACGCGGGACTCCAACCACGGCAGCAGCAGCTTCAGCCGATTTCTCTTCTCTACCTCCTCGACCAGCTCGTCGGTGGAGAATTGTCCGCGCACCACCAATATCAGATTCTTGATGATATCTTCCGAGCAATCGACGTCCAGCAGACCGCCCACGACCACCGGTAGACGCGACGGATTCACCTTCTGGACGTATATCTCGATGTACTTTTGCAAATTATTGCGATACAGATAGAGAACGAGGTCGTGTACAAAGTCGAATCGATCGCACACGATTATTAAAGGCAACTGATCGGACAGCTTGGCTTCTTTCAGGAAATTCTTCACGCGTTCCGGACTGTAACAGTTGCTCTCGCGACATATACGCTCCACCTCCTTGATCTGGCCGGTCTTGCACGCCGCCTGGATGTACTTGAAATGCACCTCTTGATCCTGACTGAAATTCACGATAGACCCCAAGAAATAGAACAAGCCCTCGTAAGACTTGAAGCTCTCGAACAGATCTATCAGTGCTTTAGTCGTTAATTGTTCGTGATACTTGGTCGCGATCTGTATGCAGATTTGCAAGTTCTGCCGGATGTTGGCCGTTAACATGGCCTTCAAGCATTCGAGGGAATCTTCCACGGACAAGGTGCCGAAGAAACCTACGAGCCAGTCGGGCGAGAGCAGATGCGTGTGCACCACCGCTCTCTTAATGTCATACAGATCCGTATAATGCTCGAGAGCGCGTTGCAACAGGCCGGCCTTCTCGCACAATTGCGCGACATGTGCTCTGTCGTAATGGGTAAACATTTGATTGCCCAATATAGCGTCGGCCACTTGCGGGGCGGACATTAAATTCATCTCTAACAGACGGGTCTGTAAGGCACCCTCGCTCGGCCGATTGTTCTTGAGTGCATCCAACAGGAACGCCGTGCATTGCTGCACCATATTTTGCTCCATGAATATATCGACGATCTGATTGATATCGGCCAATGGCTCGTCGTCCTGAACCAGCATCTGCGCGAACGCGACACCCTGGTCGGGATTGATCCTCATAACGTTCCGCAGGAGGAATATATAGTCGGGCGTGTACGAGACTTTCTTGGCATACAGCACGATCTTTTGAAATTGGCCGGTCTCTGCGAAGCATTGGATGACCTTGTTGGGAACATTAGCTCTCAAATAAACACTCAGCGCCAACGTAGGATCCGCCTGTTTTACCAGATCTCCCAACTCCTCGCTGCACTCCAGTTTGTCCTCCTTCAACCACTTTTCCAGCAGTTGCTTACGTCCTTGAACCAACACCGGTCGACACAGCTCTAGCGATTCGTACTTGTTGAGCTGTCCCTGATCCAGAAGAATACCGAAATATTGCAAGAGAGGAGAGGTTTGACCCTGGGTAGTAGGGACCTGTTGAAATCGCTGAATAGTCGCGGGCGTTCTGAGTATTCCTTTGGGAGCGTTAGCCGCGACCTTGGCCGCTTCAGCGTACTGACCGTTTTGGAAGAGCATATTGAATTTTCTCACGAACAAGTCCTCCGCGCCCGACAGATTATTTCTCACGGCCATTCTCAGCGCCAACTCCGAGTTCTGTAGCACACCGTTGATGTACGGGATTATGTTCTCCTCGTCCACGGAAACGGACAGAACCTGGCCTTTTCGATTCACTCCTATTATACCGCCGGACGCCTCGTGCGGGGCGGTGACGAAGATTGTCTCTCCCGAGATGCGATTCATAAATATACAGGTTGCGGACTCGATATCATACATATGTATATAACCATATTTCGTGATTAAATATATAACGTCGTACTTGGAGCTAACTTGCATGGCGACGGGAAAGTCGTTTCCGGCCTCGGGTGGGAAGAACACGTCCACCGCTTTCTTCGGGAACGGATGGTTGCCGGAGGGCGGCTGGCCCACTTCGATGATGTGAAGCTTCGCACCCTGGACTGTTCTTACAGCGAAACAAAACAGATTGCTGGCCTCCCCGTTTCCCTCCATCTTGAACTGGGCGAAGGAGGCGGCGTGTCCTTCAATCGGCTGCGAACATTTCCGTTCCACAGAGTAAAGCTGCATGGCGCCGACCACTCTGTTATGCTGCGCCGAAATACCGATCAGCAGCAGCCACGTCTGCTTCGGATCCGTTCTGTAATTGATAATCTGACAGCCGTTCAACGATGAGTGACGCTCGAACATTTTGTTCGGCGTCGAGTCGCCCTCCATGGACCAATGGTACACCGCAGTTTCCGTCACTAATGCCAGTGTGTTCAGCGATATCCATTTCCAAAAGACCACATCTTCCGTCATTGTGTGAGCCTTCATCTTCGACTTCATCTCGATGTTGAAGATCTGAAGAGTCTTCAAAGCTACTCAAATAGAAAGAGATATTTCTCTTAGTAATCTTTCATCCTCAATATTTTCATTGTTACAGAATTATCATTTTATACCGAGGCTCGCTTTAGGAAAAGACGTACAGCAGATTGCGATATTACTTTTCAAACTACAAGTACAGCAAAATCAGTCTCACAAGTTTTCTATTTTCTATCATCTGTTTTTTTTTTTTTAATAACTGAACGCCTTTTCCTGAAACCGAGCACTTGGCTATACGCATACCTTTAAGAGCGATGACTTTACTCGCGGGATTCATAATTGCTGAATCGGCTGATATCGGTCTTCTGATAGGATTGGCGGAATCGTTCATATCAATGATCACTACCTGGGCAGTATCACCAACCTTCTCTCTAACGCAAATGAATTTGTCAGACTCCATGGTAAGGGTGTTGAAGCTGACATTGCTGGCGTTAATTCCCACAGCCGTGAGCTGCAAAAATAAGAGAGAAACATAGATAGTCTCGTATCCTTCAAGCTCGTATGATTATTTTTTATCAGGAACATAAAATGTACGATTGGAAATGTATGATTACATGGTTTCGTTGGTTATTTCTTTGTCAAAATAGCTCTATTGACAGTATATTTCTTATAACACGTCCAAGGTGACTGATGTTTTCGCATACTTTTCAATAACACGTGAGCCTACGGTCGCTCTGAGGCTGCACGCTACTTTCGGTTCAATTCAAAAAATTGCGGCAGGACATTAGCAAAATCAATCTTAAATCAACACAACCTTCCGGCATCGTATAATGTTACCGCAACGGCCATATGCTCCTAAATTAAGGACTGCGGTATGCAAAGTGCAAATAAATATCGCAGCTCTCGTAGTCCCGCGCGACGGGAATCCGCATGGACAACCGCGGGCCGGCGCACGGTATACTTTTTCCCCGTGTTCAACCGGTCGGACGGTGACGTCGGGACAAAGGAATGCGAGGAAAATAACCCGATAAGGTGGAGGAGTTTCGGCAGAAGCGGAAACGGGGGGCGTATGCGCCGGAGACGATAGCGTCCGCTCGACTCGGTGGGAAAAAAAAATGAGCCGAGGGCAACGATAGACTGGATCCGCGGGATTCGTCCCGTCCGATATCGCCGAGCCAATTCCCAGGCGGATATCGCGGATAACCTGTGCCACGGGGATCCGACTGCTCCGCGAGGCGAGTCGGGCGTGTAACGTCATCGGGTCTCGCGCGCGGGCGAGGGGGAGAGCGCGGGCGGCGGCGGGCGAATCGAGGGGGAGACGTTGCAACTGTCAAAGTAACGTCAGCCCCGAAATATTGCACTTCCGTTCCGGAGGAACGGGAGCAAGAGAGAGAGAAAAAGAGACGAGAGCAACGCGTCGATACGTCCCGACGCCCGCTCGAGGAAAAGAGACGGAAGGATGAGGCAGCTGGGAGGGAGGGGGGAGAAAGAGAGAGAGAACGAGAGATGCGGGGGCAGAGAAAATGTCCGGTGCCTCGAGAGAAAGGCCGACGTGGTAAATGCCGAGCGATGATTTTCTTCGGTTCCCCTCTCCCCCGCCCTTCGATGGCGAGGGGGGAGAGCAGAGGGCACGACGTACCTGCAGGTGTTCCTGGAACCTTATGGGTAGTAGCTGCGTCATTTTCGCCGAGGGTAAGGAGTCCCCGTTGGCGAGAGAGAGGTACCTGAGCCGCTGCTGCCGCCGCGTGCGGATTCAGCCCCCCGTGGCCGTGCGGCTAAAGATCAGCGCTAGGGATCACCCTGAGCGAGTGGCCCTTTTCCTTACACTCACGGAGCTCTGTTCCCCGGTCTGTCGTCCGCTGTCGGTCCCCGAGACACGCTCCGGGGCATCAATTGGTTGAGGCGCGTATAACCGACTGAACTGACGGGAGCCGCGAGGTAACGTCGCTCTACTCGCCGCTGACACCCATCATGGCCGCCAACGCCGCCCCTCTATCTCGAAATAGTTCCCGCGTATGAGGGTCCCTCCTCCTCCTCCACCCCCCTCGCGGAGAACGTAGAATGATCACGCCCGAGAGATCGACGATCACGATCGCTGAGTAATCACGCCGCTCGGACGAACTCCTCCGTCGGCCGATCCGCGCCGACGAGCGCGATGACGTTTAGAAAGAGAGAAAAATATATAGAGACAAGGTTCGAGAACGGCACGAGCGCCCGGAGCGCCCCGCGATACCAGCGGAAGAATACAAGCAACGATTTGACACGATTGGACTCAGTGGCAGCGGATCTCTCGCGCATCGCTCCCCCTTCTCTCTCCCCCCGCCCCACCTGTCGCCACGAGATCGCAACGGCGCACGAGTGCGTAACGTACTTCCACGCAGTCGATCACGAGCCGTTCTTCCCCCTCTCTCCTTCTCAATCGCGTTCCCTCTAATTAAAATACTTTTTCTCTATAAAACAATTCGAAGGTTATCGCGATACGAGGTGGGGATGTATGCAAAGGTCGGGGATTAGGTTCGGTTAAAAGTTTACGCTTTATTCTCCAGCAGTAGCATTAGCTCTGATACTCAAGTCTATAAAAGTTGGAAAGCGCTCGCACCACTGTCGCAGAATGCAGCGTGTTTCGTCCGAGTGGGCAATATAAAAAAAGAAGGAAAGTGCCTTTAGTCGAACAAGCCGAAGCCCATGTCGTCGTCCTCTGATTCAGATTCCTCTTTAGCCGGCTTCTTTTCCTCTGTTGAAGTAAAAAATAAAGAATTATAAATGCTTTCACTTTAATTCACATATTACAACGGGACTTTCTAACTTCCACTTCTACCAATGCAGATTGACTTTAATCTCGGTTTAACTTGCTCTTTATCTTTCTCTAATTCATAGAGCCAATTCCACAATTTATTTCAATTTATTTATCAAAGTTTAACTAACGATATCCAATAGGAGAATTTGTTTTATATAAAACAAACTCTCCTATTGGGTATAGTTAGTTAAACTCCAGTTAAAGTAAATTGTGGAATTGGCCCTTAAAACTAGAAACAGATAAAAAATAAAAAGTTAAACCAAGAATCTGATAGAAATGGACCATAAAATCAGAAGAATTCATTGCGAAGCCCACCTTTCTTCTCTTCGACAGGAGCTGCCGCACCACCAGCAGGAGCTGCAGGAGCACCAGCGGCGGCCGCTCCACCCACTGGCATGGATGACAGCTTCTCTCTGCCTAAAATTGCAAAAAAACTTAATTTAATTCAGGATAACGCATAACTTCATATGAGAGCACGTAACTCATAGATGACAAATTCCACATTTAATTTCTGACTCTTGTCTCATGTATACTTCAATTTTGCAACACTGTGATCAGAGAATTGAAAGTCACAAGAATCTACAAAGGAAATAATGACTTGTTTCAGAAGTTCATGTTTTATTCTACAAGCTCCTGTTTAATTCAAATTATAAAGAGGCAGTAAATATCTTCATAGTCCACATCCACTACAGCAGATTAACTTTAATCTCAATTTTACTTTCTTCGCAATCTTTTTCTAATCCCAAGAATTAGAAAAGGATGAAAAGTTAAATGCAAATTGAAATTGAAATTAATCTGTCGTGGTAGAAATGGATAAAAGTATTTTAAAAATCACCGAAACATACCCTTGGTAATCAGTTCGTCTATTGACTTTCCATTCAATTCACTGATGACCTTCTTAAGCTTCTCAGCGTCGGCTTCGATTCCCACCGACGACAGAATCTTCTCGATGTCATTCTGACTTGGCGAGGCCTTGCCTCCCAAAACAGCCAACATGTAAGCGGCCACGTAACGCATTCTGCCAAACAACCAAACATTAACACATTAGTGCAAAATAATTATAATATAACGCGATTGTTCTAAATGCTACGTGGCTCAGTACAAAAGTACATAACATCACAATCGTTCAGTCGAAAGATGGTGATTTGGATTTGATCATCATGAAATAAGAGGCTTCTATAAATGTGCACAAGACACGATTGGCTTATATAAAAACTATAAACATCATTCGCGTGATCAGAGCGTGACACGTGATATATTTGCATCTCAGAAATTGATGTATTTATATGGAGCCATAACCTCTCGCACGCGGCGTGAAAATTTCGCGTTCTACTTTCAATTAAATGTCTTACGTTAATTTCGGATTCTACATTATTTTCATACGTCGCATTGTAGCAAATATTAATAATTCGTAAAAAAGTAAGAAATATCATCTAATTCGCAAATTACGCTTCGGATGTTCGCGAGCAATGACGCGTGGAATCCGACGACACGGCGACGTGCAAAGTATAATCGAAAGTGCATGCCGATCGCTACGAGCCGTCAATATTCGAACGACCCGCACGACAAAATATTATTTTCCGTAGAAAAATAATTCAAGTAAATACGTACTTTTAAGTCCTTATGACACGAAACGTGGACCCCGCTAAAATGATATCAAACGTGCACGAGCTGGCGCACCGGAAGAACCGGAAAAGAATCGGGAAAGATTGATGTGATGGAACGGCGATAGATGGAGGACTTGTATCTTACTGTCGCGCCCTCTCGCGAACGTCGCCCCTGCGGGCATAGACATATGGTGTTTTCCATAGAGGAATATCTAGAAAAATATCTTATGCTCCTTCCTGATATTCCTACCTTCATGTTGTAATCAATCATAGACTACGTTTACACGGTACTGTTAATCGGGTTTTATAATATCGGTAGTTGTCAAGCAGACCAATCGTAAACATTCCTCAGAAGAATGGACGAGCTGTGAAGAATTGGCCGGCCTAAGAACTACCGATATTATAAAATCTAATTAAGGGTCGATAGTGCAGTTGGCCAATAGCTAACTTTTATTTCACCGATTCTGACTCACCGATAGCCCTTCCGACTTGCTTAAAATTACCGATTACCGACTACCAACTCATTCTAGACCCGGCTTTATGGCTTAAGTTTTTCTATGTGCTGTGGCCTTAAAAGTCGCCCTATGGATACTTACTTATATACTGCCACTTATACTTATTTATATACTTATTTATCTATATACTTATTTACTGCTATATATACTTATATACTGCTAATTAGACTACTCACTAGATTGTCTCTTCATTTATAATATATCTTTGTGTATGAAAAGTAATATTTAGATAACTGGATAATTCATTTTATTAAATGTGACATATAAATATAAATCTTCATGAAACAAAATTGTTTTAAGAAAATTAATGATTTAAATTCGGCGGTAGAGAACGCCATATTGATTTAATTGATTTCAGCTTCTATCAGAGGCGCTTCTTTCAATGCTTTCTCTATTCACGTAAGTAATACGGGTTACACAATTTCCGAAAAATGGCGACGATAGTGTTGGTACCAACGGAAATCCCTAGGTAGTTCAAATTAAGTTTCTGTAAGTTAATTACACTGAGTAAGTAATACATGTGGTTAGCCGAAACCTTTTTGATGTATTTTGACATGTATGTACATACGTGTTTTGACATAAGCGTATGCAGACTTGATGCTATAGAACAATAGAACATTAAAATAAGAATAAAATTTATTATAATATATTTAAAGATTTACTTTTTCCCGACAAATTTACTTGTGTTTTTGCGTTGAATTTTTGAAGTAAAGTAACAAAAGGACCGAAAAAAAATACCTGAATAGCTAAGTTGAATTTTAATAATAAAGAAACAAACGGAAAGAAAAAAGATAATTGAATAGATCAAGGATCAAGAGTTGTTGTTTTGATAATACCTGAAGGCCGCCGTTATTGCCGACCTTCAGGTATTATGACAATAATATTTTGTGGCAATAATAACGCTAGCAATAACGGCGGCCTTCAGGTATTATCAGAACAACAATCCTATTGAACCTTGATCTATTCAATTATCTTTTTCTTTTCCGTTTGTTTTTTTATTCTTAAAATTCAACTTAACTATTCAGGTATCTTTTTTCGGTCCTTTTGTCACCTTACTTCAAAAATTCAACGCAAAAACGCAAGTAAATTTGTCGGGAAAAAATAAATCTTTAAATATATTATAATAAATTTTATTCTTATTTTAATGTTCTATTGTTCTATAGCATCAAATCTGCATATGCTTATATCAAAACACGCACATGTCAAAATACGTCAAAAAGGTTTCGATTAACCACATGTATTACTACTTACTCAGTGTAACTAACCTACAGAAACTTAATTTGAACTATCTAGGGATTTCCGTTGGTACCAACACTATCGCCGCCATTTTTTGGAAAATTGTCGTGCAACCGTAATACGTGATATTGTCCTGATATTCTATTTGGAGCTGAACGGAAGGCCTTGGTGTCACGCGTGAAGAGGCTGTTTTTCGAAATCTCCGACAAAAATGGCAATGCACGTACCGAAGGCGCCCGGTGTGGCACAGATGCTTAAGGATGGAGCCCGCGTAAGTGATATTTCGTTTTATCATTACTTATCGCGTGCACGCGATCGACTATCGCGTGATTCCATTGACACTCGCTCCCGGTACCTGAGGAAGGGAGCCGTTCCGCGTTCTTGCCTTTTATGGCTATTTTAACTCAGAATTCGAAATACTCAAGAATCTCCAATATGAGCGAAGAGCAGCCTTCTTTAAACGATGCGTAAAATGTTCTACCTTACCTTGTTCTAACAAATCAAACTTGATAAAATATTAAGAATGAATCACTTGCTTATATGTGTGCGTACGTACATACGTGCGTGTGTGTGATTTGTCAAGGCTTTTGAACTCAAATTTTGGATGTTTAACAGATGATAAAAAGAATAATTTGACTTTTCGTGCTTTCTGGAATGTATTTCCTTATTTCAGAAAATTAAATTTTAAGATATTAAGAATAGATTGCTTGTGTGTTTTGTCTGCGACATCAAAATTTTTATAAGTTTTATGTATAGTATAATATGTGTTGAGAAAAAGGGAAAACGTAATTTTTTGCATGTTAAACAAAACTTCGCTGCTCAAAGTTTCTATGAGTTTCTTTGTATTTTCAGTATTTTTCGGGCCTCGAAGAAGCGGTCTACAGGAACATTACAGCCTGCAAACAATTTGCAGATACTGTAAGGAGTGCATATGGCCCTAATGGCATGAATAAGATGATCATCAATCACATTGAAAAGTTGTTTGTAACTAATGACGCAGTGACAATTGTTAACGAGTTAGAAGTGGAACATCCAGCTGCCAAATTATTGGTCCTGGCATCAAAAATGCAGGAAGCTGAAGCAGGAGACGGAACAAACTTTGTTATTATCTTTGCTGGGGAACTGCTCCATGCTGCGGAAGGACTGCTTCGTCTGGTACACTTTGATTCTAAACATTTAAATATATTAATAAAATATTTACTCATCTTCTCATTTTTAAAATATAAAAAAATTTTCGGAAATGCCTTAATGTATAACGTGTAATTAATAGTGATATGTTATGCTTTGTTTTAATTACAGGGCATTACAACTTCAGAAATTATTGAGGGTTACGAGACTGTTTTGAACAAAACACTTGAAATCTTACCGACCTTAATCGTTCATGAAGTGAAAGATGTACGGGACGAGGAACAAGTGAAGAAGGGTATTAGGAGCACTATCATGAGTAAACAGTATGGAAACGAGGACATTCTTGCCTCATTCGTCACCAAGGCTTGCATCTCCATTTTGCCGGAGAAGACTACGTTTAATGTGGACAACGTGCGAGTTTGCAAGATACTCGGCGGCGGTTTGAGCAACTCGCAGGTGATGCAAGGCATGGTGTTCAAGCGTCACGTGGAAGGAGACGTCACGAAGAAGACCAGCGCGAAGATTGCAGTTTACACTTGCGGCGTCGACATCATTCAGACCGAGACCAAGGGCACCGTGCTGATTAAAACGGCCGACGAGCTCTTGAAATTTTCGCGCGGCGAGGAATCGTTTTTGGAAAATCAGATCAAGGCGATCGCCGATAGCGGCGCCGAAGTGGTGGTGTCCGGTGGAAAATTCGGCAACATGACTCTGCACTATATGAACAAGTATAATTTGATGGCCGTTCGTATCCCGAGCAAGTTCGACATTAGGCGACTTTGCAAGACCGTTGGTGCCACCGCGCTTTCTAAGCTGGTAAATCATTCGCTTTAATTGAATTCGTTTTCAGCAGCCTGTATATCTTTTTGGCAAACAGTGATGACAGAAATAATATATATGCAGCGGAAAAATACACAATTTTCAAATGCTGAAGATGAAAAGATAAATTGAGAATAATAAATTTAGGTTTGACACTGCATTTTAATATTTTTATTATTTACTGAAAAATATCGATTTTTGTACATGTACTATTCAATTGATAGAATCTATCTTTTCTGAAAGTTTCCTTTTTTGCTGCGTGTCTATTATATTTCTGCCACCATTGTATATACATTTATGTGTTAGAATGAAGTAAATACTGTACTAATCGGCAATTTCTGTAAAGATGCCTCCGTCGAAAGAAGAGCTGGGATATGCCGACACGGTATACATAGACGAATTGGGAGACACCCTAGTGGTGGTGTTTAAACTGGAAGGAAAGGAGAGCCGCGTCAGTACCGTGCTTGTGCGTGGCTCGACCGACAATTATATGGATGACATCGAGCGTGCGATCGACGATGGTGTTAACACTTTCAAGGGTATCACGAGAGACGGTAGATTCGTCCCGGGTGCGGGCGCCACGGAGATCGAGCTTGCCGCGCAGCTCGCAGCGTATGCCGACACGCTGCCCGGTCTCGAGCAATATGCCGCGCGCAAATTTGCCACTGCTTTGGAGATATTCCCGAAAACGCTGGCCGAGAGCAGCGGCGTCCGCGCTTCCGAACTTGTGTCGAAACTGTATGCAGCACACAAGGAAGGAAAGAAAAACTACGGTTTTGATATCGATGTACGTTAATTTCCTATGTTTTGGGATATTTAATAATGTGCCGTCATTTTTATTCAAAGAGTTACTGGGAAAATTGGCTTTGAGAGTCAAATGCGATTATTTGTGTGTTCGATTTGATGTTTATCAATTTAATTTAAATTCTAAAGCAAAAGATTCTATTTCTATTGTTATAAGTCAATTTTTCCAGTAACTCGTTTCGTGAATTCTATTATTGAAAGTCTTTAATTAGTTATTTCATTTATTCGGTATTTCCATCTTTTTGATTATTTGATACACTTTCTTCTTTTTCTAACTTTTTTTTACCCTTTTCAAAATTCTTTTTTTTTTTACTCTTGCAGTTTTAATTCCAACTATCTATGTGTTAATCTATCCAATTCTTTAATCCACAATCATGTTCTCAATCCCTTAACGGGACGAGAGCCGGAATTGAATCCAGAATCCTTTCATTGCTAATCACTTTCATCGCATAAGTAGAACTACGCGTCATCCCAATCACTTTTGTTTTAATGTATTTAATATTCTCTTCGCGTGTTTCTCTCAGGTATAAGAGTATTGTGATTTTTTTTTTTTTGCGAAATATATTTAAATGGATACTTAAATTATATATTTATTTTGATGATAATTATATGGATTACATTTCAGGCTGAAAGTGCAGCTTTGATTGATACTACTGAGGCGGGGATCTTGGATCTGTATTTGACGAAGCAATGGGCGCTCAAGTACGCAGTTGGTGCGGCGTGTACGGTTCTCAAAGTGGATCAAATCATTATGGCAAAACGAGCGGGTGGTCCGAAAGTTCCTCAGGGAGGCGTTCGCGAAGAAGACGACTAATAATGCACGAATTTGGTGGCGTAACTGCAAATTTCCACGTCTAATTTAAAACGTTATTTGTGTTTCTAAGTTTCTGGGAACATCATTGAAATAAAAATATATGCTACATCTGTGCTTATTTCCATATGACTAGAAAGAAAAGAAATGTATACTTTCTATCGTACACTTGTCCATCTCTAAAAATGAGTAAAAATTTCTACAATTTTATATTTTCATCCAACATGCCTGTGCTGAATATCAAATTGTATGTTGATTTAAAATTCAGCAGATGCATTGGATAAATATTGAGTCAAATATTAAATAAATTTGTTAAATGTACTATTCGATACAATTTTCTTTTTGTTACCTTGACAGAACAGAAAAATAAAAATCACGTAATAAGTAAAAAGCGCAAAACGGACAAGCGTGTTACAGTTTTGTGATTTTTTGTGAAATGTCAAAGTCTGTTTAGTAACATTTCTTCGGTTAGGTTAAAAAAATCAAATTATTATATGAAATAAATCAATGTGTCTGCGTTTGTTTTCTCTCACGACTTCCATTGGGAGCATAAACTATATTGAAAATCTATAATATACGTAACGTACCTTACAGATTTTTAGTATAGTATATGTTCCCAGTAGGAGAATTTAGGAGAAAGCGAACACAGGGTGTCTTTTATTCGAAATGAGATTATGCAGTTAAAAATTAAGAAATAATTTTTTATAAAGAAACAAAAGCAATATTGCAAAAGCATGCAAAATTATCGGATCTGTGCGTTCTAAAACTCATCAAAGACACCGTCTCTATTCTTCTGCCACGTGTATATCATACACGTAGCAGAGAGAAAACTGAGAGCGGCCATTCCGGCCTTTTTCGTAGGACCGATAGTTGGTCTAGCCGCCGCGCCAAACGTGGATGTAGAACTACATGGCCACGTTCACTGTCGATAAATCGCTTCCGTGCATGGTGTGTCGCGTGCTAAATCCACTTTTTGACCATGAAATCATTTTTTGGCGTTTTTATGCCATATTTCTACAATTTGTAGATGTTTCACGAATTTTATTAATAATTTATTTTATTAATACACTATTAGTAATTCATATATA
>JAJVSH010000026.1:231839-333098 GCA_021460005.1 Tetramorium alpestre | reverse complement strand
ATATATATCTTATCCCGATAACAGCACGCAATTTTTAGACAGACGTTTTATCTAGTGTGTGTGTAACATGTACACGCATTTTATCTAGATAATAATTCCTATTCAACTATGTAATTCTTTCTGCATATATAGTATAGAGATCACAGTATACAAGAAGCCGAATATATATTTCTCAATATGTCATTTTGTATCATACCTGTCTCATTCGTTCTCTCATTCGCGCTCTCGCATTCATACTTAAATTCTCTCATATTTTCTCAATTTTATATTTCTCAAGCTTTATATCCACAATTTTATAATTTCAAGTGCAAAAATACAATTAGCAATCTTCTTAAAATCTGTTTCCTAATTGTATATGCGTCTTGTTTCCTCACGTTTTCTCTACTTCTCTCGCGGACTTTCGTGATTTATCCTGTTGATAAACCTCGGATAAAGAGTCGTGGAATGTAAGCCACAATCACACAGGCAACAAATATAGAAATTTCGAATATAAATTTTGATAGTAAAATATATGTATATATATATTTTTTTCTATAGATAAATTTATATATTCTAACTCTGGCCCCGAATTTCCATAAAATTCTTGCACTACTCTTGTAATAATCATCATCTTATTTTTCGCTTGCATTTACAATCCACAGTTCAGTTCATTAATTCGATTTATATATACAGTTCTTACGTATAATCGATTATACGATACTCGATTATGGCGCATTCTTGATATAACGCGTACATCGAGCGCAAGGGATGCAATATTGGTTCCAAAATCGTGATATACAGAGTCTTTTGGAACAATCGACTAAATACATAAAACGTTCTCTTATTAAACGGCAAATGTTCTTGGCACAAATACGTGAAAGTAACGGAGAACCATTTCGGCGCATATACAGTAAGAGCCTGAGAAAATCCAGTTAAATTTTTCTTCTCTAGAATCTGATCTATATTATATATCTATATATATAATTATTGAATTGTCAAAAAGATTTTGTCAAGCTCTTTGTACTCTGGAAACGATGGAAACGTTAATAACGTAATTTTTCTGTGATGTATTTACACTGAATGTCTCAAATCAAGTAGAGTCTTTCTTTGGGATCGACCTTATTCAAGAGCTACCTCTCGGTAAAAAAAAAATAAAGTCGTACATCACAGAATATATGCTTAAAATTAAGAGAAAAAGAGAAACGCGTAAGAAAAGAAAGACCTGGTAACAGTTCTCCTTCTGGCATTCTTTGTACATTGAATCGTCGTATGTATGTTCTATAAGTGCACCCAAGACGTTTCATACACATCTCGTCGTTGTAAAAGTGGAAAGGAAATTGCCCAGTACGGGTTTGCTCCTACTTAGAAGGAAGGAGTGAGGAAAGGGATAGGGCGGAATATCCGCGAAGATTCAGCTTCACATCGAAGCATCTGTCATTACCGGCATTCAATGCGAATCTATGTGAGGGCGGAAAAAAGGGAAGGAAGCGAATCGTTATCCGTTAGGGGGATACTCTCTTCTTGCGCTTCTTGTCGCATTTTTATACATATAACGGCGAAAAATGGGAAGGATTCTGCGTGATTGCAACTTGGAATCCCCGACAAATACATAGAATTGGGCACAAAGGGCTTTTAAAATTTAATTTCTTGATCTTAAGGAATCCCTCATCCCTAGAGCGTCAATATGCCTCTGTGAACTGAATAAACGTGAATGCTCGCTTGTCTTGTCCCAGTCTAACGATTATTCTCACAAAGTCTCATAATATATTGGTATGCAAGATCGCAACTTTTTTATCACGTTTCGTCCTTTCGATTTATTAACGATTGCATTCAGCAAAATCTCAAGCCATCATGGCATACTTTTCCGCACCACCTCCGAGATTAGATCTGATCTCCGTTATCGCATCTTCCCGAGCTTCATCGCTTTTTACGGATTCCGCCTTTTTTGCCATCTTGTTGATCTTCACGTAGATCTAGTATCTTCATGTAGATGATACCACCTTCTTACGAACAACAAACCGGAATCGATGCTCGCTCGATCGATCTCCAATTTCACAATCCGTCGATCGGTTGCCGATGTGGAACCCTTCTTACGTCGAGGTCATTTCGCCGCCGGCTCCCAGTCCGCCGTGGTGCGATTAACGATTACGCACGATCATTGCGTTCCTACCATCGTCGCTAGGTCCCGCGTCACTTCCTCTCTTCCGGCTCCTGATTGGTCTTAATGAGATTGTACGCGTGACTTCTGTACTTGGCAGGTGGGTCGTGCAACGACAGGGGCTGTTGTTGCTGTTCACTCGACGGCTGGTTCATGCTGGACATCGAGAGATCCGTCGGCATGTCCGCTTCCGGTTCCGCCTCGGGACTTCCGGCGAGAGCTCTCTCCTCCTCCGGTTCCGATTTTATTCGCATCTGATTACGCAGCGATGATATGTTCTTGATGTTTTTCAGCTCGATCGAATTACGCAAGAATCTGCAAAAAATATCAACGACCTATTGAAAGCAACTTTTACATATACCCTAAATGCGAAATTTATATTCTTAAATTATTGTTTTACAACAGTAGTTTTTGCATTATAATAGTAGTAACAAAAATAGATATTAATATTTTATTAAAATTATTTCAAAATTAACAAATTTTTGCATTATCTCAATCATATTTTCTGTATCGCAGACTAATTATTTATTGTAACAATACTCACTGATAACAATGTCGTTCACCCTGGACTTTTCTAAGTATATTCACGCGGTAGTAATAACGTAAAGCTCTGCTCATTTTGTCGTAATTCATAGAGAGATGATTCTTCTGGATGCCCCAGAGTCGCGCCAGACCAGGTGGATCGACGATCTTGAAGACCCCAGTTTCCCGACTTTTCCACGAGATGTAATGCTGATACCGTTGCGCGGGATCGTTCAGCAATTGCTGAAGGAAGTCCCAGAGCAGTCTTCCGTCTAAACAGAACGGCGGAAATTGTGCTACAATGTGAATAACAATTATGGGAAGATTAAAGCAACGGTACTTTGAGATCTATATTTAACGAAGTGCTCTATACTGTTGCATGTGTCGTCCAATATTAATCAATAATTAAAAAAAAGAAGAATGCCCCGAAGATATGGCATTTCTTAGCTCTCTTTATGATTCGCATTCGCGTAGTTTAAAAAAATAACGGTTATTTTTCACCGATAAGACTAAAAATCGAATCGAACAAAAGCGCAGATACTAACTAGTGTTGGGCTCTGAATCGTTGGGGAAGAACTCCCTGGTGGTGGTGGACGTTCGAAAGGTACCGGGCGTTAGCGGCGGTATCAATTGGTGCGGTAACGTCGGGCTCGGTTGGTCCTTGACGCTCACCTCGCTGAGCCTCTGCGCCGTCAAGGCGGTCGGTGTGGCCGGCGGGCTGCTATTGCCGCTCGATACCTGGTGAGTGTTATCTTCGTCCGAGTCGCTCTTGTAGACCTGTGTCTGATTCGCGTCGGTCGCGTGGCTGGGCGAGCCCGACTGGCTGTCCACGGACGGCGCCGGCGACAGCGTCACCGAATTGGCCGACATGAGCGAGGCGAGATTCGAGGCGTACGGCTGCGTCTCCGTCCACGTCGGCGTAGGCGGATGCGAGTGTGGACTCAGCGGATATGTGGACGGTCTGGTCGGTGTCACCGGACTGCTCGGCAGGCATCTCTGTAGCTGGCTGTAATCACGCACCAGCATGGTCAGCACGTTGTGCAGCACGTCGCCGGCACTCGGACACCTCTCGCCCATATCGGCCTTGGTCAGCAGGCACAGGGCCTTGCCGTTCATCTGGAACACGTCCATGTCGAACGGCGGCAGGTCGAATTCCCGTTCAGCCCACCGCAGGAACGCCGCTACGTCCTCCCGCGACCACAGTCTAGGGTCGGACACTGAAAGGAGAGAAGATGCCATCGGTTGTATTCGCGGCGGCCTTTGTGAGACCGCTTGTGCGGTTTAGCGTTGTCTCTACGTTCATAATTAATACCTAATCACTAATACCTTTAACAAAGTCAATATACATATATCACAAGCGTATCAATACGAATTAGAGCTGAAAATATCCGGATTATCCGAAATATTTATTATCCGATTACTGCAAATTCGAATATGAATTAATCTAAAAAAATTGTAGCAATTAAACTGCGATAAGGGAACGATTCTTTAGATTCATTTTCACGCTAGATAGACTACATAAAAATTCTATGAGACCTGAAATTGGCCCATGAAATGAGAGAGAAGCTCTTATTTTAAAAACTTGTAAAGAGAATATTTTAAATTTTATAACAGTTACCTAAACTCGTTGGTAGATGAGTTTTAAAGTCCAAAAGGGGATTAGGCGGCGGATGTGTCGTAGGCGGGAAGCCCATCGAGGGCCCATACTGGGCCCTCCAGACCCAGTCCGGACCGAAAGGCAAGGATATACCGGGGGGCAACCGAGGCTCCATTCCGGCCATTCCGCCCGCAGCGGAAACCGGCGGTAGCTGCGATATCTGAATCGGTGGCAGCAATTTCATAACACGCCCTCAGATCTACCGATGACTTCTGCAACAGAAGAGATATATCAAATTTATTAACACGTCCGATTTTTTTTCAAATCCTATGGTACGAATAAGAGTTTCGTAATCGAAGTAGCTCGATTGTACCGCGAAATGTAAACCGCATTGTGCATAATCTTGTAAATATTTTATATTTACATGATTATATGAAACAAATTCGTAATTTAATAAATATTTAAATGTTTTGGCATCATTCCAGCGTCGTTCTTCCCTCGGAAGTTCGGACTTTATTAAATTCTAGATGCAACATTATCGTTCGATCTGCTTAGCGAGCGCGTAACACGAAACGATGTTGGCGTCATTTCGCTACAGGCGCACGAAAGTGATCTCTATATTTATTTGCGACTATAGAGACGCGACACTGTGTGACGTAAAGTGCAATCTTCCTATACCGTCGAAAATCGATCCTTGATATATAGCGCCTCGCCTCATCTAACGATCGGCTCGCCGTTGTAGAACGATGGAAGATAATAGCGCCAGATTACAGTTACACGTCGACTTCTTACAACGTGAACGTGTAACAAGCAAGGTGATTCCAGAAGAGAACGAAGGAAGACGAGACGAGACGAGACGAGACGAGATAAGACAAGAAGAGAAAAGAGAAGAGCATCGCGACGGCGGCGTTTCGAGACGAGGCATCGTCGTTCTCCATTTCCCGATCGGCGACCGGCTCGCAGACGTTCATCGACTATTAGCATAGAATGTGGGGGCATAAGAATGAAAGCCGGCAGGAAATGTGGATTTACATAACGTATTTCCATCGACGTCGACGAAGCTATTTCCGTTCCCGACGTCGGCTCGCGGAGACCCCGAGAGCGGCTAAGCGAAACTCCTTATAGCGCGCGACCGCCGTCACGTCGGATTCTCAGTTTCGAACCCGAAGCGAGAGTTATGCTGTTTTCATTTTGAAATCTCTCTCTTCACATGCATACCGTTACGTTTCACTTTCAGAAGGACCCTTAAAATTTCCATCGTTTACGATACATCGGAACAAGAATTCGAAAAACGTAGTTAGTTTTCGCGTCTTCAGAGGATACGTCATTAAAATTCAGATTGCGTCACTTTGCAAAGTTTATATCAGTTAAGCAAGAGTTTACGCATCTTGTGATCCAGAATAACATCGGTTATGCGGAAGACCTCGCAGCAGCGTTACATTAGAGTGTAAACAGAAAGAAACTAATTAAAAAGATAATATAAAGCAAAGTAGCCGCTTCCTCATCATGGTAATGATACTATTTGCGCGCACGATAATCATACGTTTGTAATCCGCGTACTTGATTAGATGTAATTATTAACGTATCGGTACGTGATTGCGCCTAATGTCGCGTCGTATGCTACAGAGCTTCTTACACTTTGACTCGTGACATTGTGCAACAAAAAAATCACGGTTGCGATCTGATTTAATACGTCTCATAACAAGCGAACTTACGATCAGAAAAAGCCTATTGACGTCACCGCGCGTTCGATATTATCGAGGTAAAATTATATGTAACAACTATTGTAATGTGATACTGTTATGTCGCTTTACATATTTAATAATATCGCCGTTTGCACAGTTCAAAACGAGCAACTCCATATTCTTGAAAAAAAGAAATGTTATGTTTTTCTTTTTTCTAAACATGTACACAAAACATTTTTATTTCTCCCCTAATTATTATTTTTTTTAAACCATTTTTTTATCACATTTATTACAACGATTATTGCCGCAAATAAAAATAAAAACGCAGCTGAAAACTATATTTAAATCTCTTTTCAAATGAAGTGATTGTGCCATTATTTGACTTCTTTTTCGCTCGAGATTCGGCGATCGATTCGGGTTCCGGAATATTTTTTAGTAAAAAACCTCTCCTTTGTGACACTTCGAAAAATGATTGGAGGAAGCTCTCGGCGGTACAATTGTGGCGTGATGCTCGCTCGAGAAGAGAAAAAAGAAAGAGATAGATAGAGATAGAGAGAGAGAGAGAGAGAGAGAGAGGGAGGGAGAGAGAAAGAGAGATTGCCCCGAGGGAAGAAGGCAGGAACCTCGGCATGCGAAGGTCGATGTGCCGTTGTCTCGCACCAGGAAATCCTGGTCGTCTCTTCGGTCTCCCCCTCCTTCTTTCCTTTAAATACCGCGAGTAAGCGAGCGGCCTTATACTCAGGTGTTCCTTTCGGTCGGCGATTTTTTTGCGACTTGGCTAATTAAAATGACTACTTGAAGCGGCGACGAGGGATGGATTTGAGGAATCGCTTTCGCATCGCATCTGCCTTGTGACGTTGCTCCTACTTTTCAATGAGTGTTAATATCAAATTACAGGATAAAAGATGAAAATGTCTTTGATGATCAACTTGAAATCGCAAACTTTAGAAGAAAAAATTTCAAATTATTAGTTTTGCAGTTTCTAACGGAGTCAATTTTAGCGTATCGAAATGTGAGAGAGAGAAGGAGCGCGAATTGCGCGAGACACATTTTTCCCTCTCGCGTAAGGAAGGTAAGAAGAAAACGCCGGATTCTGCGGTTCCGTTCGCATGTTTCTCCCGCGAACGTTTTGCTTTTTTTAGCGACGGAAGAAGAAAGGAGAACCGATCGCTTCGCGAATCGCGACGGAAGAGGCAGCAAAAAGTTTGCAACCGCGATGCCGCTCGAGACTTCCGGTACGCAGGCTGAAGGACGGAGAACGCGCCGGAAGCGACGCTCGATCGCAGCAAGGTAACGTTGACATTTCCGCGTTGCCTATTTCTTCGCGTCACGTCACGGCGTTTGCGTAATATATGCTTGGATTCTTGAAAAAGCTCTGAGAAACTTGAAGAGCTCCTCTTCTTTATTTTCAACATGAATCTCAATTATTCCGCTCTCTCTTTTACGAATTTTAATGTAACTTTAGTTATATGACGCAACCAACTAACACACACACATACTCACACACAACCGTTCAAAAGTTTGAAAGCATACTTTTTAATTAAACAAGATATCTTTTATTAACATATTCAAAGAAACCACTTGCAGTAAAATTTATTGTATATTTAATTGTATCTTATTGTAATTTTGATTACTTTGTAGAAAAACATTTCTTTTTTTTTAATCACAATTCTCAGAAATTCTGTGTTTTACTAAATTTTGCTTATGTATTATTTTCAAACTTTTCAGTGTATATTTAAACAAAATAAATTAAAAGATAAACATGCCTCACAATGTTGTTTAGATTTAACTCCACGTGGATTGAGTCTGCTTCTTTCGTCCTTCGTATTCACACAGACTTCTATACTAAGACGTTCTCGATTTTATGTATTTATGAAGAAGTATACAAGTAGCTCTTTCTGCACATGCGTTATGATGAATACACACATGCACAGGTTGCATGTATGTG
Organism: Tetramorium alpestre; assembly: GCA_021460005.1. Classification (NCBI taxonomy): domain Eukaryota; kingdom Metazoa; phylum Arthropoda; class Insecta; order Hymenoptera; family Formicidae; genus Tetramorium; species Tetramorium alpestre. Next base: position 325,209 of record JAJVSH010000026.1, on the reverse strand, counting down.
TAAAGGAAAGATTTACATATATTGTCGGCGCATGTGCAGAAAGAGCTATCTAATTGTAAGTATATAAAATCATTTTATATAAACCAAATAGGGAGTTAGCGCTCCAGTAAGTATAGAACTCTGTGTTCATATTACAGTTATTAATAGAAAAAAACAACAACAGATTAAACCAAATTATGAAGCAGATAAATTCATTTTTTCATTTTTCTCTTTCTTCTTTTCGTTTTTTATCTTCCTCAATTTTATCTTTTTTTCTCTCTCTCTACGATTCCTTTTCCTGTTTCTCTCTCCTTCTTTTCTTCATTCTGATATTTCCTTTCTCATTTTCTCAATTCAATAGAGTTCCTGTCACGTGGAGGACCTGCAGGTGACCTTGATTATACCGTCTTGTTTACGATCGATCTTGCAACTTAACGACCGGATTTCTCGACGCGAAAAAGCTCTCGACCGATCGCCGTTGAAACGGTGTTTACGCTGTCGCGTGTGGAATAGGCTCGGAAGTCCTCAGGTAGAGATGAGTGCGTGTAGATAGCGCAGCTCAGATAGTAACTGTCATTCGTCATCACGCATCGCAATGCAACGTAACGCAGCCACGTGTCTCGCGCCGATATGTAAATATTACCGGAAGCGGACGGATCTCGATTTGCTGAAGGCGCGAGACGGAGACGGGACACATATATTAACCAAAGCAAATTAAGAAAATAGAATATTTATGCGAACGCATGCCCTCGCGTGTGGCGATTACCAAAGTACGCTCTGCGCGAAGATTAACGTCTCGAAGACAAAAACATTAGAATTAATGATGCATTCAATGATGAAGATACTCGAGGATTCATCTCCCGCAACTTTGCATCAGCGGTCCGTTTTTTCTCCGCCGCGACGGGACGCGATGATTGTATTTAAATCGAACCCGGCCGTGAGTTGAAATGCATGAGGTGACACCACGTGCTCCTCATGTGAAACGCCGCAATCTGCGCGGGCGGCACGTCGAACCGGAGCGAAAAACACGCTCGCTTCGCGAGCGATAAAACGTAAAACGTTTTCTCTTCCCCGGGCGACAATTTAATTCCCGTCAGTCAAACGCGACGCGCCTCGGGGCCGTACGCGATCAGCCGGCGGGTCGGCAAAGGATCCATGATTAGACCTCGTCATACCCACCTTGTCGTTTCGGTCTCGTTGTTCTGCAGGACGTCGGTTGCGTTGTCGTTCGTCGTCATCATCGTCGTCGTCGTCGTCGTCGTCGTCGTCGTTATTGTCATTGTCGTTGTCGTCGTCGTTGTTGTCTCTCTTCGATCGTCGCAGTCCCCTTAATGTCAGAGGTTCGTTATGCCTTATTCATATCGGCCCGCTGGCAGCACGTACACACAAATGACCGGTTGCGTAACACGCGCATAAGGAAACGACATGTGCGATTTGTTAAGATTAACACGCACACACGCACGCGTGTGCCGCATACACTCGCTCGCGATATCGCTCGACCCGGTACCATTGTTGCGCGATCCAAAACGAGTCTTCGACGATGACTTTCTTGATGCATACACTCTTACGAGATACGAAATGTTGCTGTTTGCACCGAGCGAGTGATAAGCGATAAAACCGAGTGTACCGAGTGGGACTGTATGTCAAAAATAATTCCAACGTACGCGATGTAACGCCTTTTTATTGGTAATGTAGAAAAACATTCTACATTACCAATAAAAAGGCGAATAATTAATTACGCGGTATATGGCCAATTATTAATAATAAATTACTTTAATAAGATACTTATCAAGAATCCCTCAAAGAGTATCAATATATTTTTATATCTCATATCTGCGCGCTCGAGCGATTAATTTCCCATGACGTATAAATATTACGGAAAAAAGAAACAGAATGCGTAGAATAGGAGAAAAAAAAAAACATTAATGGACCAATTAGAATATTCAAGGATCGATACTGATGAACGTAAAGGACGTCTTTAACAATATCGATGAACTGATGATCTCGCAAGAAATTATTCAAACAATACGACAACTCGGCTCTGACGTCGGCGTGTTCTCGGGTCGAGAAGGAAACAGGTAAGTGCCACGCATCCGCAGATGCACGCGCACACACGCATGCAGAAGGCGGCGTTTATACGTATCGTATGCATGTACGCACAGGCGGATGCGCAGCGACGACGGGATCAAGCAAGCGGACACGGTGGACGACGTTTCGCAACGTCGGGAAAAAGCAAAAAGTCACCGTGCGTCAATAGCGAAGGCGAGTTTCGACTCGTGTCGTGATGCCGCGTCGCGTATCGCGCGATTCGATGATTGATGTGCATTAATAATACGATACGATGCCGCGTGATAACGATCGCCCCCGTCAATTACGCGCCGATCATTCGTCAGAGCGGACCGGCCCGCGGTACATATCGATAATTAAGCGTGAACACGGCGCCGACACGTCCGCATGTCACACTCCTGGGCGAATAATCTTGCCGCTCGCGAACTAGGCGGTCATTCGGAAAGCGCGTCCATGCGCGGCCGATACTTCGCGGAGCCCCTGAAGAGTCCGGTAAAAAATGATTCTGCGAACGTGGTATCTCGACCGACGGCCAACGGTTAACAGCGCGACGAATGAATCACGCCGGGGAATTAGGAACAGCTATCGCGCGCGCAACGCAATATTGCTGACATTTAAAACGCGCCACCGGCGTATCCAGAAATGATCTTACTTTCCTAATTATATATTTTCGTGCGATTTTGTTAATTATTTTATTTGGTCTCACGAGCGGTTGCGTGCCGCGGATGGAATCCGGAAAAAAAATATCGCGTGGCACACAGCGGTACCTATTCCCTGTTCACCAATTGAGTAAAAATAACGGGTATCGATGCACGCCTGAGGCGACGGTGGGTGACGTGCGTCCACATGTACCCGCGTCTACGTGTGCGCCGCGACCTCGTGTAGGTGCATGTCTGAAAATACAACCAGGAAGAGGTACGTACATACAAGGAGGTACGAGGAATCGGTTCGCTCGCGCGCGGTGGAAGGAGGAAGGAGGAAGAAGGAAGGTCCTTGGCGCGCGCGTTCGAACCAGGATTTAAGATTTATCATGTATAACGCTCAAGAACGCGAAGGAGAACGCGAGCCTTATCTCTTCCTTCTCTATCGGACACTCCGCTTCGCGTCTCTCCCTCCCTCCTCGCGCCGTACCCTTCCGGGTTCCTTCACTTCCTGTTTCTCTTTCTTTCTCTCCCTCCCTCCCCGCCCTCCCCGCCCAGCCGCTCTCGTATGCGCGCACGCACGCACGTGGACGCTTTATCGGCCNCTGCGCCTTTGTCCGCCGAGGTGTACTACCGCGCGCGAGTGATTAATACGACTGTATACCAGCGCGAGATATGTAAACCGGCGCGGTAATTAGCGGACATTGTGATAGGGGGGCAGTGATTTTTGAACGCTTCTCCATCTCGCGCATCCGAAATCTCCTGCTTAGCGTCCCTCCGGGACATTTACCTTTTTTTTTTAATTCATTATTTATTTCTGAGGAGGAAGAAACATGCTCGTCCCGAGGTTTTTTCCGCTCTCGACGTTCTTTTTCTCGCTCGAGTCTCTCTTGTTATTCCATCGCAATTTCATTACCAACTTTATGTCGCACTTTAAATCTTTACGAGCGATTTGTACTAGATATGCCGGTTAGATTATTGTTGTAATGCAGGATTTTAAATGTCAACGTTCATTGTTTGCTGTGACAATCGATCCGTCACTTGCGTTGAATGTTGCTTTGGCGATAACAGAGCGCGCTGTTGATAACATAGCTTCCAGCGTCGCCCCGATTCCGTTCGGAATATCTATAGAAACTTTTACAAAATAAATTTGTATACACAGTTGTCAATAAACTCCAAAAATAAACGCGGGCAAACATAATGATATTTATATTACATTGATCCCGACTTATCAGAGACAGATAATGGAATGACAAATAATGATACACATGCACATACAAGGAGAAGTAAAAAAAAAAAAGTCAAAATTTTTGTTTCTGCGTTATCTAGCCTTAGCGAAGGACTCGCGCGGTTTCCTCGCGGAAAGTGGAAGTTTCCGCGACGTCCGAATATCGACGCAGGCGCGATTGTAGGGAGATAAGCGGCAATAAGGAAACCCATTCGCGGTGCATGACGCGTTACCGATGCTTCAGTGCCGATGACGCCGTTGACCCGCCTCTCAACGCGCGACTCGCACGCAGTTTCTACGGAAGAAAATAGTTTTCCTGCTTTGTACGATCGTAGATAGGTAATCGAGTAATCTTATCACGCCGATATCTTTTGCCAAGAGCGCCCAAGAGGTCTATAACTAACTAGCCACGGCGAATTTAACGTTTCAACGAAATAACCGGTGCTGCATAACGCAATAACATTTTAATAATAAATAAGTTCGCGCTCGTTACATCATAAAACACAATCTGGGAGTCGTATTTTGGCTTTTGACCTTTCCATGTTGAAATACATTACATTGAAAGAAAAATAAGAGTTACTTTTGGACCCAACCACAATTTTATAATATTTCTAATAACAATTATGGTTAACATAATGATGCATATAGTTAAATTAATCATATTTCGTGTTAGAAATATTCGAGAATTATGGTTGGATTCAAGAGTAACTATTTTTCTCTCAGTGTATAATAGGTATTTTGAATATTACTGTTAATTGTAGCATCCAGAGTATTAGTTCGCCGCTGGCGAAACGTCGGTCCGCTTCTGGTCCCTACATCTGGCCATCGATGCAGCCTCTGGAGAACCGGAGATCATCGCCGATCTTACGTCCACACGTCGCGACGAGAGAAGAAATTCATTAGTGCTAAAAAGAATGCGCGGTGGCACTCGGTGTTATCTTCGCTGTTGATCTTCGCGCACGATCGGCGACGGCGATCGCTGGTCACGCGGCCGCGCCACGAGTTACGCACTCGCCGCGTAATCGTGCGTTACGCGTGTTGCACGCGTAAACACGGATCCGGGTGCCCGCGAGCGGTACCGAGATCGACCGGAGAAAGTCGAGCAGTCGAGAGAAGTGCAACGAAATGAATGCGTGGTAGCAGCACAGCGGCTGCACGAGGCGACGTTCTCTCCTCGCCACCTTCGCTCCTCGCCGCCCCGTTTGCCGTCTTTCTCATTTGCCCGGCCTTCCCTTCGCTTTTGTTACGACAGGACGCTCCATAAATAACCGTCGGTACTCCTCATGCGAACATATCGCGCTGCACGTTAAGCTTTTCCGGATAGAGGAGTCGGAGTAAGAAACTAACGCTGCAGTTGAGATAGCTTCCGTTTAGCGGATAACGTTTGTAGAGAAAGATGTAGTCTTCCTAAGAAGCTGAAGATACAGTTTGACTGGAGTTTTTTTTTTTAGAATGTTAATATTTACAATTCGCGAATTTAACGAAATACACTCAATGATGTTAATAATTTTTGTTATAACTTTGAGTTTGTAGAAATGTATTTGCAGAGATTAGACCTGCTTAAGCGAAAAGTTTGTCGACTTTCTAACGCATAAACAGCACAACCGATTTACTAAAGATCAGATATATGACCTCTCGTCTCGCCATGGGATTACGTGTTATTTGCGAAGCTGATTTGCAAACTGCTGATTTAAACAAAACTGGACGGAAAATTAAATATTGCATCATATTATATTCAACGATAAGAATGGGAAAAGTGCAACAAACAGCAACGAGAATAAACTTGACTTGCGTTAAGTATGAAAGAGGACGAATCTCAAACTTCCGTTCTCGCGTGACGAAGAAAATCCGTTATCTAATGACTTGTTCTTACTGGAAAACTTGGTTCACCAAGTTGAATCTGGCGAGGACGTGACGCAAGCGTCGAGCTTGCGACGATCGAGAATATACTCGGAGTTCGCCGACCAGTCCAAGGTCATGTGGAAGAAGACACGAAAGACACCCGGATGACTTTTCAATCACGAGCTCCACTAAGCAATTCCACTCCTGGAACTAACTTTTTAACTAACGAACCAATGAACGTTGCGGTGTAATAAATGGCGTCAATCTCTCTCTCTCTCTCTCTCTCTCTCTCTCTCTCTCACTCACTCACTCACTCACTCATTCACTCACACAATTTTCATTCCACAGTTGAACGCAGTTAAGGTCGCGCATAACGGCGATAATCAGATATGCCGCGTTCTTTATCTAATCAGAAATCCAAATAATTTCCCATTTGCTCTTCGAGAAGCAGTAACATCCGCCTCTTTTCCTTACAGTAGCGGCATATTTATACTTTGTTCTCACTATGTAATGTCACACTAAAATTTAATACACAATTGTATTAACAGAAAGATTATTAAATGATACTTTTTATTTTTTTAATCGAATTTGTATAATTTTTTAATAATTATTCATCACTCATTCAAACTGCCTGAGAACTTTTTTTTTGAACTCTCACAATTTTTAAATACAATATTTAAGTACACAATTCTCACAATTAATAAATAAAATAAATGAAGAATTATTCTACCCTATATCTATCACGTAATAATTTAATAAAGTTCAAATCAGGAGATAGTAGCTATAGCACATAGTAATCATAGCGATATATCATTTCCTGTTTTATTCGATAAAAAGAAGTAGGCAAGTAAGAAGAGATATTGAGCTTTAGTTGCTAGAGCAGCCGTCCGGCAAGCGGAAGGCTCAGATTCGAATAGTCCTGATAGTCCCTGGTTTAGCTTCCTCGTCCTGCTATTTCTTCTATGCAGATTTCTACGTGACGTGTCTTAATAACAACCTCCCTGAAGGTACCCCCTATTTTTTTATTTGGAACATTTGGAGTTTGAGAACTTTTTTTTCAACTCTCACAATTGTGATTGTTGAGAATTGTTTATTTAAATATTTTATTTAAAAAATACAATAATTACACGTTCCAAGAAAAGATCTCGATATTTTGAAAATTTAATTAATACGTTTCAAGTGTTTCTCGTAAAAAGTATTATGTCGAGTACGTCGTAACCTTTTCCTTTTTCTTAATTTGTCAAACGCAAAGCGCGTTCTCCACATCCTCGAAGATGAACTCTGCCGGGCCCTTTACGTTACGTTTCCAAGTATTTGTGCGTCTGACGCACGACAGGTACCGAGAAACGTGCATTATCGTCGTGCGCTTATCACGTGCCCGTGCTTCTCGCGTAAAACAGAAGGTGACTTAATCGCAACACGCGCGCGCGCGCATCGTTCCTCGAGGCGGAAGCGAATCTTGACGATCACAGTCGATCCGAATCGCGAAAGGCTTTATCGCCGCTTCCACGTTGCGCCGCGAACGTGTCGTGCCGATACGGAAAGCGTGCGATAATTTCGCGGGCCAGAGCAGAGATAACACGGTGTTATCGAGAACTTCGATCGGCCACCGATAAGCCGCGCCGCCGTGGAAATCAGGGAGATTGTTATTTCATTAAATATAGATAACGTTGGATGTTGGAATTTGCTCGGACGCGCCGCGACGGATCGTGTCCGAAGAGCGCAAACTCTTCAACACGGCCGAATTTATTTTGATAGAAATATATCAATCGCCGACGTAATCTCGCTCGCGTAATCTCGAAAGATTGCAGCGGATCGTGGATCTGTCATCGATCCACAATCGAGGAAAAATCAAATACATATTCCTTGAGAAACCCGCCGACATCCGACGTGTCGTAATAATAGACAGCGACGATGTAAATCCACTGCTGTGAAATCGCAAAGTCTCCGTGGAATTTTGACGATGTTTTAACAGAAAATATTACGATAATAGATTGTACGCGAGGATTATTTTTCCATCCATGCCTTTTCGATACGCAAGGCATACGTGTAATCTCGTGCGAGCTCCTCTACTCGTCCGCGCTCGATTTTGGAGTTGGCCTTATCGGGGTATCGGACGGAATTTCGGAGGTCGTGAGAGCGAAAGCGACGTTACAGGTGCGCAGCCAGCGCTTATTGACTGATTTATCATGTTTACGAGATTCCTTAGCGGTCTCGATTTTCCGACGTTACGTGATGGCGAGAGCAACTGTGCTAACAGAAGAGATATCGACTGGTTAGCTTTTTCGATAAAAGTTTCGTCTTCCTTCCGATTGAATATTTTCTCAATCTTTTCTACCTGTTCCTACAAACAAAGAAAGCGCATCCGCATAAGTCAGGGGTCCTTTATCCTGACTTATGCGGATGCGCGTCCCTTATTTGGAAAATATTCACCCACAATGGATTATTACCGAATTCAGGAATTTTTACTGATCTATACTAACAATAAGCTTCTTATGTGCGATCGATCAAAATTAATCCGAGATCGATAATTCAAACACACGTTTCGTTGAATATTATTTATAGACTGTTATCGGTACTCGAGCACTCGATATTCGCTAATACAAAAACTATTTTGTAATAAAAATAAAGGTTCTGATGATTAAATATCAAAACGAATGTATAAAGAGACAGAGGCTCTTCTGCCTCTTGCATAGTTGTTTTACATTTATTTATTTATTTCAATGTTTAATAAATATATACAAAAATATATGTAAACGTCATATCAATTTTAGTTCGATTTTTTTCTTTCTTTTTCTGTCCGGTAATTTCTTTTAATGTTACCATAGGATGATTTAAAAAAATGTATCACATGACACTCCATATGTGTTTCATCCGTTTCTTTCTCTCTCTTTCTCTGTTTCCTTTCCCCTTCGTCGCGCCTGTTACTTTGTATTTTCATACAGACACAAGTTACGAAATATTCGAAGGCAGCAGTGTTTCACCTGTGCGCATGCACATAATTTCGCTTGCAACGCACATTAGCGAGTCTGTAGATAAGCCTTTATCAGTCAGAAAAATGTCGCGTCTTCGACGTCAAACGGTGGAAAATCGTTTTTTTTTTTTATTCCATCAGTGCTTTCGAAGCTCATCGATTTTTTTAATAAGGAGCAATTTTACGAAAGTTCCAAATAGTAGTTACGTCTTTGGATTTACTTTAATTTATCATTAATCGTGCAATTGAAATCATGAAAATAATCCATTTCCTGATTAGATAGTCTTCATAGACTTCGAGGGGAGACTTGTTCTAGATTTTCAATAAAATACCACCTATCTATTTAGCCGCGTGTGGCGAAAGAAATGCGGAATGAAATAATATCGTTCAGCTGAAGAACGACTTTTGCAACGGCGTGGCGCCGCTCTTGCGACATTTAGCGATAACCCGGACTCGCTAATCGAAAAAATCCGGCTGGAACGCAGGATATCGGAAAAATCCACGAAGCGGAATTAAGTCGTGTGTGATTGCCTGACCCGACGTGGTACTAATTAAATATCATCATAATGATCCCAGCATACGAATACGAAATGATTTGCTACTAATACAACGAAGATTTATAAGTGAGACTCTAAAGTTTCAGAATTTTTCTACTTTAAGAAATCAACTAATTAGATAATTAAATACACCTATATAAATTAACAAAATAGGAATAACATAAATAACTTACATTACTATGCACAATAAATATTGCAATTGGTCATTTACAACTCTCTCTTCATCTTTACCTCATCTCGTGTATTGCGCAGCGTTATGACTGGCAGAAATATAGCCGGTAATTATCGAGGTATTAAAGTTTAGTATTTGGAATTTCGCGCACTGGTTGCTCAGCTGCACGAAATAATGCGCCGTTATTAAAAGAACGAGCAAATGAAACTTGAATAAATAAAAATCGCGTCACGATCGCGCGAATCGAAGGTACCAATTGTCGTCAAATATCAATAAATATTTTCTTTCTCGTGACGGCATAGCATGATGACGTGATATTTTAAGAATCTCTCGTAAATGATTAATAATAAAGACAGGAGAGAAATCGAGGTTGCTTATCGGTTTACTTTATTTGCTAACATATGTAGGACTTATGAAATTTCTTAAGTAATCCGGCTTCAGCGAAGTATTTTTAGCAATTTTATTGCAATCGCTTATATATTTTAGATGATCTTCAATATGAAAAGTCGAAAAGCTTTAGTAAAGTAAGAACTAAAAGTTTAATGATAAAATGCACTTTTTCTTCCATTTCAAGTAAACTACAGTTTAACGGATGCTTGATTTAAATAAAATATTTGACTGACCGAAATACACGGCGGTAGCTCAAAAAATCGCCAAGTAACGAATTAAATTAATTTTATTGCCGAGAAAAAAAAATCGATTTGAAATTCGATTAAGCGATACTCTCACCGCGTCAATCGCGAAATAACACGTGGATTTCGCGTGCCTGTTAAATGAATTCAATTATTATCTCTTGTTCCTCACGCGCACAGAGTCACGAAAAATACATATTAATTTAATGTAGGAAATGTAAAAAAGAAGATTAGGCGAGAGATCGAATCACGACACGGAATGAAAGGGGAGCAGGATGGCGTGGACGTAGCTTTAACCATGTGGGCTGCGCACTCGACCGATAAAACGACTCGACTCGACTCGACGACGTGTCAGTGACCCTTTCTCGTCCACCACCCCCTTCCTCCATTCGTCTCCTGCTTCTTTCCTCCGTGCCCTCGACACTCACCGCCGTCGTTCCCTCCGGCTTCTCGTTTCCTTCTCTCGGCTCCCGCTGATAGTTTCGAGGCACCTGCCCGCCAATGTCGACATGTCAAGCGTGATCCCGGGATGTTTGCCTTGTGGAGATTCAACGAAAGATCGCAGCGAATCAGAAATAATCGCTGCTCAGCCCATTGCACGGGACAGACCGCGAAGGTTCTACTTTTAAGTTTATGCCCCTCTCAAAGCCCTTGAAAGATTCTCAAATGACTTTCGTATTTTTCCAAGTATCTAACTCGGAGTTAAATGTCTCGAACAGGAAGATCGGGGAGATCCCATTCTTTCCTAGAAAAGATCGAGTGTTGAGCATAGACTCGCGCGTTCGCAGAAACTTTTAACATCTCGTCGTAAATGGAAACAGTATTCTAAAGGAAAGCGCCGCGATCAAGTTTAAATCCCGGGTCTCTTCGTAACAAGCGGGCCGCGATAAATTGCACATACGCACGATCGCCGTCAGGTATGTAAAATCACACGTCGATGATTACGTCGCCACTTGTTGGCGACTTTGCACGCGTCTCCGTGTTTCGCTACGCACGACCGGCGATACTCGTCCTCACGCGTGTCCCTCACGTTTTGCGGGTCTCGAGTTCAAATCCTCCATCCCACATACAATTTTCAGCGGGAAGTCATAGGGGATCTTTAGATCTAACTGACATTATTAAGGACTGAAATAGCCCTACTCGCCTTACACTACATTACGATTTCTCAAGGTGCGATTCTGCATAAATCGCTCGACGTTTTTCTAAATTTCTACACGAGCTTTTTTCGATGTCTCCTGTTTGAAGCATTTGCTGCAGAAGAATTAATCATCGGACGATGATTTATATTGGACGATGCATATAAGGGTGGCATCTGTAACTGAATTAAGTAACGTGATTGATCAAAATCTTACTCTTATGTCTTATGGAATTTGTGTGCCATAGACATGTATAATAAACTGGCCCCTATCATAAGAGGCAGCGTTGAAGATGTGCGGGACAAAAATAGCGTTCTCGAAATCTCTGTCTTTCCCAATAGATACTATCAACTGATCGCAACCTCGGCAGTTGAAATCGATCTAGATTGGATTTACACCGACCCTCATCTTATTCAATGCTTAATTCAAGAAATTTCAAGACATGTCGTGGGTTATGACACCATGAGGAAAGAATCCATAGCGAACTGTGTAATCATACGACAATATGTATTACGTAATTGCGTGGGATACAAATAATCTCTGCATTTAGCGTGTTTGCGTAATTGTAGCGATTTTATCACTCGGCGTTATTTGATTACCCTCGTTCCCTCCTCGGCGGAAGAAAGATGAAGAACTCTCGTGAAGAACCGCCGCGCCTTGTATCTTGCATCTCGACCGAGACGGAAGCGATCGCGCCGCGCCGCGCCGCGCCGCAATGCTGTCGAGCGGTCGAGCGCTGCTCGTTTCGAAGATCTCGAGGCAGATACGTCCTGGAACTGGATCCGCGTCGCCCTCGAGCGGTGTTCCACATGTTAACTTCGCCACCAGCGCGGCCGCAGAGACTCGCACACCGTAACGCACACTCGCAAAAGCGCCTCGGCCGAAAGGACCGGGCGCAACCGGTACGCGGTACACTGTTATTAAGGAACGGTCTTTAACAATTAGCACTCAAAGTATCGTGCCCGCTGATCGCTCGAGATAATCTCGCGTGTTCCCGCGATGTACTTCCTCGTACAATCCCTTCCCGAAATACCACCCCGAGGGTCCGGGATTATTACGGATTTATTCGCGATCTGAATAAGGTGTCCCGCACCCACTTGTATAGCTATCGAGGTGGTGTGTATCGAGGAGATGGATAAGCCGGCCAGCCGGGGCAACCAGCTGCGACGAAAAATCGACAACCTGTAGCGCGCAGTAGATGACGCTACTCGAACCTGAGAACCACTGCCGGCCACAAAGAGAGCAGCGTGTGGCCTCCGATGCACGTGCATGCAAGTAACGCCGGAAGTCGATAAAAAGCCCGGTTCACCCTCGGCATCAGCTACTCTCTCGTCATGGGAAACAGCCTCCTCCTTCCATTCCTCTTAGAAGCTCTCTTCCGTTCCTCTTCCTCGCGTTTTTTCTCTTTTTCGTTTTTGACCACTTAAATGGTTCGGCAGCCCAGCGGGGACTCCCGGAATTTTGAAAAGATTTGCTACATTATATTATACTTTGCTTACCCATTATTTATCCCTATTTACCTGCTCTCAAGGACGTGTCAATTTTTGTCAGATGAACAAGTATGATAAAAAATTACTTTTCTAGATTTATTGACCATGTACGAAAAGGGAAGCGCGAAAGAACGTACGTATCTAACAGTTAGTAGTCAATAAATTGGAAATTGTGATACGATAAGAGATGAAAGAAGTCTTTTGTGAAAAAAATAATCACAAGTTTACTTCTTCAAGAAATTAAATGCAAACGTGTGCATTCGTACGGAGCATTCGGAGTAAGACGAAGAAGAGAAAGAGAAAGAAAGACGTGTTTGTATAACGCGTCGACAAAATATACTCCCTACGGTCGTCTTTAATAACCAGCACGTTAAACGTACATTAGACCCAGCGAGAATAAACTTACAGCTATTACTTAGCCGCAGATTTGTCTCAGCATGTTGTATTTTGATATCGGATTATTTTAGTAGAAACAAATATTATTAATAGAATTATAAATTCCGAAAAATATCCTAAAAATAATAGATATGAGTAGGACTAAAAAGAAACACAATGACTCAATTGCAGTCTTTGTAAGAAATTTANTATATATATATATATATGTATATATGTAAAAATCTTTATAGAATTAATATCTTAAAATTAATAAGAGAGAGAGAAAGAGATGAAGTATGAAGACGAGTGTATAAAATAACGCTTTTATAATCAACAAACTTTTTTTTTTTTACTAAACATTATCAACTTGCATAAATCTTTTTTTTTTCTCTAGAAAAGTCAAGCTATTAATTGGAATAGAATTAGAATCTTTAACAAATTGTTATTATAGAATTATAATTATTCCTTTGCTAAATTAATTACGTCTTCAATTAAATAAATACACAACAATGGAATTCGGAAAAACTTTGTTCAAGCGAATTTTCCGATTGTCCCACTGCGCCAATTCATTTGCAATGACTTAAAATATTTGTAAAACTGAGAAAATGAAATAAAAAGCAACAAAATCGCTGATAGAGTGTAACAAACAAAGGGGGCAGTGCAACAAATTTTTAAGAAATGTTACAACTCCACATATAACACATTTTACTCATGCTAACTCACCTATGTCGTATTAACGGACACACTGTTCCGGATTTATCGAGTTTATTGGCTCGTAGGAGACCCACCTTGCTAAATCGAGATCCCGAGAATCGCGCGTACGGCTCGCGGGAGACGATCGCGCCTAATATAAGCCAAAGGAATTGCGCCGACACAGGGGGAGGGACACGGCCAATGTGTACCAGGAACGCGGATCTGCGTCTGGTAGTAGCGTGTATAAATACGCCACTAGGAAGTGCTTGCCAACAGGAAGCGTCCGCTGGGCAATGAGAAACAATAGTGGCGACGCGGCGACCGCCCACTCTCGAGTCGCGTTAAAATCGACCGAATTTTCGCCCACCTTCGCTCTATTTTACTTAACGCCCGAACTGTTTAACTGCGCCCTCACCTGTGACGAAAAATCACCGGGCGCGTGAATCACCGGGTAGAAATGCACGTCGTGGGGCACATGAAAAATACAAGAAAAAAAAAAGAAGACTTAAGAAAATGTAAAGAAATATCTCGATCGTTTCAATCCCAAACTTAATTTTTTTAATAAAAAAAGAGAGAGAGAGAGAGGATATCTCTCTCTTACATAAGATTTGTCGATGGAAGAAATTTGTCTTTGTGAAGAAAGGAAGGATCGAAATGTAGAGTGTGCACGTGTAGAGTGCTTCCTATATCTGATACAACTTGTGTCGCACAGTTTAACGAGAAGCATGACAACGCAACGACAGTTCATGCATGTGCAACACCTTCTATTGCACGATCATTCGTGCAACACAACGGGCATGCTCGGTCTAATGCGCGACCTACAGACCAAAAGTAATTAGTATGCTAAACTATTTTGTCAGGCATATATGCATCGACCCGGCGGCGCAGATAGCGGAAAGTTTTGCGTCAGCCGTATGAATAAACGATGGCCGGCACATCAAAATAGATTCGCGTAAAATTATTCAGTAGGCCACGTGACCGAACGGCCCGGTATTAATCGATATTACACGAGTATTGAGGGGACATGACTCGATCGACGGCTTTATGAGGGACGGATTATTTAGAGCGGCAAACTGTGACGTTCTTTTAGAGGCACACGGAACGTTTCACTCTCTTTGCTTTCTTCCGGCAAAGTTTACGTTTCTCGTAAATTGCAACTGTTTCTTGTAAATCGTATTTATGAAGCACTTGCAATTCAATTGTAATATTTTCATATTGATGTTGATTATCAAATATCTTCGAAAGTAATTTAATTCGAGGGCTTATCGAGAATTTAAATCGCGTGGTTAAATAAACGATATTGAAAATTATCGGCCTTGTGAAAATAATGGCAAAGAGATAAATTCCATTAAGGGCGCAATGTTTTGTCAAATTAATTTGGCCAGTCTTTCGAAAGAATGCGCGGCTTTTAATTCGAGCGGAAAAAGAGAAATCAAAAATAGTCGAGGATGATAACGAGCTAAACAAACGAGGTCACGAGATCATTTCTCGCGGAAGTGTTATTTTCACCGTCTGAGAAACACTGTCCTAGACGTTATGTAAGGACTGTATTCGAGGTATTGCGTGGATTCGTAGATGCATTGTCTCGCCCATTTAGTTCGTGAGATCGCGGATCATTAAGCAACATCGATATTATAAATCTACGAAGAACTTGATGCCACAAGAAAAATAAACGTGATTATTTTTGATATTTTCGACATCAATATCTTATCTCATTACTTAAGATCTTAGATTAAGAATATCCTACAAAATCATGTTAAAATAATCAATATGTCAAAATAAAAATATCTGACAAGTCTCGCCTTCATTTCAAGATGTCAAGTATAATTTAGAAATATATTTTATATATATATTTTCTTTTTATAAATGCTAATATATATATATATATATTGTATTTATTAAAATATTAATACATTAATATTAATATGTGTCGCGTTAATAATTAATAATAATTACAAATTATAAATACAATTTACATTACATTAATTAATGATAATATATTAATTATTGATCTTTTTCGGTAAATTGTTACAGCAGGTTTTCTCTTAATTACCGTAAACCGTGCCGATATTGCATATCAATGTCTGAAACAGCTTCAACCGATATTATCGTAACTTGTCATAATCGCTAGAGAAGGTTTCAGTGACGATAAAGCGTCGGAACAGACAGCCTATTAAATTTAAACGGCTGTGGTCGTGGAAAGAAACCGGCCGCGAAAGTCCGTACGAGTATAAATATGTCGAGGAGGAAGTGCGCGACTATAATAATAGAATCAGCGGAGGTATGCAACTCGCGGAGGGAGGAATCTCGACGACGACGGCGACGATGACGACGACAGCTGTTATTGCGACGAAGACGACAAACGTGACGAGAGGAGGCCCCGAGCGACCGTATTAAATAAGTGTTGATCCGGTCGTCGGAAAAGTGTTCCCAATAGCTGGGGAAGTAACGCCGAAGAATGATTGGTTGTCCGGTTATTTATCGTAATGGAATAATGCGATCGTAGGTACGTGCGTGCGTGCGTGCGTGCGTGCGTGCATGCGGCTGACGGCGGCCGTATCGTCTCGCAGCCACCCATTCCGATAAAAGCCACCCATCGTCATGCCGCAATAACGATAGGATGCCTCCGCTCGTCGCTCGTCAGTCGGATGCGGGTCAATGGATGGTTGTGAATAAAGCAAATATTGGAGAAAAGACATGCGCGCAAGGAATTAAAAAATTATTAGAAAACAAAGTTTTTTTTTTAATAGAAGAAAACATGTAATTTTTCATATATAAATTGCAATTATACAGATACATAAATTAAATCTTTTTTTCTTGAAATTAATGAAATAGATTAGAAGTAATGACAAATAATTATAATAATAAGTAATACAAAATGAGAAAGATAAAAATCAGTTGAGAAAATACAATAAAATGATAGAGCACTCTAATAAGTGGACAACAAATAACAAAATAACAAAAATGTCTATTAATTCTATACAATTTTAATTAAATCGATTTAATTTATTCATTGATTCAAAGAAAAAAGATATCGACAATTGATAGTATACAAAATGTTATCCGTTTATTGAAAGGTTCGGCAACGCATTTTTTTCACGGTATTTTTTTCTTTAACCGAACACGCGACGACGATTTATGTTCTGTAAACTGTTATTGCGTAGTGTTCAATTTTCAAGCGGAGTTTCACCCACTTTCGCTGCAATTATCACTCGGTGTAAACCACCGAGTGTCCGTCCACCGGCCGGAGATGATTCGATACGAGGCGAGAATAAAACAAGCCCCGATTCTGTGTGAGGTCTGCGAGAGATCGGTGGAGGAGGCGAATAGCGGACGAAGGAGGGATAGGAAGAACGAGAAGGAAGGAGGAGACTATCGTCTCGTCTCTTGTCCCGGATCCGACTCGTAATAATAGTTATTTCGACAGTGAGGAATGCCAGAGTAAGCGCGAGAGAAGTTGAAGAGAGGGAAAAGAAGACAGAGAAAGAGAGCGACAAAGACACGATTGACAGCATAGGGCATTGAGAGAAAAACAAGAAAAAAAAAAAGAAACGGTAGTACTCAAATAAAATTGTCTTACATCTGCAGTATCATATCGAAGAATTACTTGCTTTTGTCGTAAAAATATCGAAACAAATACGTCGGATTTAAGAGCGTCCTGTCGTTCTTTGTAGCTTCCGAAATGTTGCACGGCGAGCGATAAAGGCGCGAAAAAGCTTTCGGAGAGGATTCTCGTGCACGGTAAGATATACTCAAAGCGACCGAGTCGTTGTGTAACTTCTTTCCTCTCAATCCCTTCCTCGTCGAGAATAATATCCCACTTCCGCGATATTCCACGACGTCCTGAAAATTAGTCACGGAAGTCTTCTTCCTCTAAAATATTTCCTCTCGCTAATGGAAGCGTCCGTACTTTATTTACTCGAAGCATAATATTGCGATTTAGTCTCTTGAGGTTTATCCAGAATTATCAACTCTCCCTTTCCTCCTCCTATATAATCTAAGGATTGTTTCAAGCCATACAAACTATTTGGATAGGATGGAAAAAATCAGTTATTTAAAAACTTTTTTAAATTATTTCATGTAACTTTGGTAATAATTTTTGTTTTTGATAAAAACTTTAAGAAACCCCCATTCTACATATATCTTCTTTTTCAACGGGAAATCACAGAGGAACTTTATACATCTAGGTGACCATTAGAGACCGCTATAGCCCTATCCATTTATCTTATATTAATTATTTTATATTGCAAAATTAAATAGATGATACGTATTAGAAAATTATTTCTGCGAATGCTTTGCAAAAACTGTAGCTATAAATGCCGTTAAACGATGTTTACTTTCTGTAAAGATGACTTCATGATCATGGTGAAGAATTTTTCTTATAATTTCCGTCTCATCGTTTTTTTTTTTTTTTCATTATTCAATCAACATGCTCATTTATAGCAACACTGATCGCACGATTTAAATTTGACGCATATTGAAAGCTAATTGTTGAGTCGACATACATCTCGGTTCTTGTAGAGGACACCATCGTAGCTTCATTAACTAAATTTCAAAGAAAAGATTCACATTTTTATTTTTTATCAAGTAAAATGTAAATGAATATAAATAAACGTGTCGTCACGCATTATTCACGAATTAATTTACCATTTGCGCTTTGTGGGTTTTCATGTGTCGTTTTGCAGATAGTAATCTTCCTGATACACGCAACTATATGGAGAATTCGCGTAGTATTCTTCTCTTTAACGTCTATGTAATATAATATTTTTTATTCAATCATATTCACGATGTTTTCAACTTTCTTTGTCTTTTTGCGACTGTCCTACGATAAAGAATTTTACATTTCATTTTATCGTGTCCGGACATCCACAATTGAGAATCACAAGCAACGTTTCAGTTCCTAGACAGACATCGGTTTAAAATTCTTTGCGGCTAACGTTCATCTCATCCGCCTGAAGCGGTCAACTCAGGAAGCACCACCCAACGTCACGGTGAAGGCTAACGAATTTTTATTCTATTCTCCCTTCCTTTTCCAGTGTTTCTTTTCTTTCCTCTTTGGATAGAAACGGATTCTCGAAAGGAAGCGAATAGGAAAGAAAAGGAATTAAGAAAAAAAACCGGATA
Source organism: Tetramorium alpestre (assembly GCA_021460005.1). NCBI lineage: Eukaryota > Metazoa > Arthropoda > Insecta > Hymenoptera > Formicidae > Tetramorium > Tetramorium alpestre. Next base: position 306,299 of record JAJVSH010000026.1, on the reverse strand, counting down.
TCATCCATCGCTTTGTGGCATCTTCTTATTGGATTTCTCATAGTCATGCTATTGAAAGGGAAAAGAGACGGAAGGAAAAAAGATACGAGTCGAAAACGGTCAAGGAATCCGGTCGGACCAGAATTAAATTTGGGCGTGTTTCTGACATGGAAAAATATTTTTTTTCTAAACAGCGATTGTCAACCTCATAGTGTCCTAAGGCTGTAGGGATGCACAGCAAGGGGGATCCGTTGTTAATTTTCGAATTGCATGGAAAAGTTATTTTCATTATTATCAAACTATCTATATAATATAAATATTTTTACTTTAATGATTAGAAATATATTGAATATAATAACCAAGTTTTCTATTGTCATGTAAAACTACTTTGCGAAAGCAGCTCCTATCGATACATCGTTTTAATCTTTGAATGAAAAATACACATTAAAAATGAGCTTTTGCTATCTTACATTTATATCAAATACTTTATTCTTATTTTTCTTAATATTTTTAAATTAGACTGTATCTCGCCTTCACTTATTCTCAATGCAATTGCACTCTCACTAAAAAAATACACGTATCCATGGATGTATAAATGTATGTGAATATCAATAGTGTACTGAACCTGAATCCATAGGTTCGTTAAGCTCAAATGTCTATGCAGTTCAGTCATTTCTGTGGAAAGATAGAAAATTATCCCCTAGGGCCTTGGGCAAAGTAATCTCATCTCACGGTACCAGGTTGTAACTTTTTGTTCAACGAGCTTTTTGACCTGCACATGACCTCACTCACCGAGTTTCGATAAGTTTACAATGTGCAAGAATGGCGATCAAACGATCAAAGTGTCGTAGACAAAAAGTTTGCAATGTTTAGTAGTTGTCAGATGGGTTTATTTTGCTTCTACAAAAGTAACTTTTCATCTATCTCAACCGCAAATGGGGTTGCTTTATTGCTACTGAAAAATATCTTTATTGTATATTAAAAAAAAAACAAGTTTTGCCGCAAGGTATATAATATTTAAAAAAAATCAAAGAATAGCGTCAAATAATTTCCCTCGAGTCTCGCGTCATGAAAATTAATCGCAAAAAAGCTTGTTGCAAAATCCATCGGTAATATTCAGCGCACGGACAACGGGACACCTTGTATAAACGTATCCGTTACGTAGCACAGGTGGACGGTAAAAGGACGTACAAGTAATTGAAGGAACAGGGTACTTATCGGAGAGACGGAGATGAATGAGGAAGAGAGCCGAGATAGGAAGCAGAGCGGGACAGAGGGGAAGGGGAGGCGGATAAAAACACGCAGAGAAGGAATAGAGGCTCGCGGGGAGGAGAAAGAAAGAGGAGAGAAACGAGGAGGACGAAACCCGGGGCGATTGCGCGAAGCGAAGATCCTCCTCTCGCTGCCTCTCGAGAGAGCAGAAAAAAAAGGAGAGGTCCAAGGTCCGTGCTTCCGGTCCGGATACCGACCGGTTCTCTCGTGATACAGACGAGGAAGAGGAGGGAGTAGGGAGTAGGGAGGAAGGAAGATAAAAGGATCTATCTTCCCGTCCAAGCGCGAATATCCGCATCGAGCAAAATCTCGCCGGGCGGGCAATTGGCTTCAACAGCGTTTACACACGCTTTATCGGGCCTTCGAAAAAGTATTATTTCATCATCTTTCTGAAGTGCGAAAGTACCGAAAAAAAATCGTATGAAAGCGCAAAATATTTATGCTGTAAAAAATGAGCAGATGAATTTGTAAAAATTTTGTAAATCGCAAAATGTAATCTTTCCTAGAGACAATTTTTTTAAATTATTGACCTGTCTTTGAATAAAGAGAAAAACAGAATGTTTCTTGCTTTAACATAAAAAATAAAATTTCCGTATGTTCTTTAAGTTGATGTGTAGTACTTCGGCGTTTTCGAAGAAACTAAAGATGATTTCGAAATTATAGGAAAAATACAGAGGAACATACATCGAGGAGAGGAGGGATTTCAATTAACAGCGATCTTGGCACAATTCGATGCTCTTTTATGCTACTCGATTGGAAATAACACGTTTGCAATTTCCAATGACACGACCGCGGATGTAACGATTGAAATGCAATTAAGAGGCTAAAGATCGTCCCGTTTGGCATACAATAAAAAATAGCACATTGCCTACAAAACAATAGAATCGTCGGTCATCATATCGTTGGCAAAGTGAAAATACACTGTATCACATGTTTATGATGTTTCATTAATATTCGCTAACTTATTATTAATTGCATACTTTTATTAAACTTACAACAATTATTCTCTGTTGAATATTTTATATAATCTATCTAATAACACACTAGTAAAATATATTAATAAAATAAATATATATCTTCTTGATTTTATTTCGATACTCGAGACAAGCCTACCGTCTTTTTGTCGAAAGAAATGATTAAAAAATTATTTGCACCGCTTACTATCATCTTATTATCATCACCGATAAACGATTATCGACCGAACGACGATGACAATAACGACTAAAATATACGATCTGCGATAATCGGCCGACGTATGACAGACATTGATTATCTCTTGCATAATAATAATCCGTGGAGATGCGACGCTCATGCAATGCGTGTTTCAAACAGTTTCTAGGAGTCTTTTTTTACTAGGAAAACTGACCATCAAGATCACAGATCCCAGTAAAATTTGTAGATATGAATAAACAGAAATTTATGCATAAGATTTCTTACTTTGCAAATTTCTGTTTAATAATTTTAATGAATTTCTATTAAAAAGAAAAAATTGGCAAATTAACTTGCTAACCAATGAGGATAAAATACATGGTTTGTGCTTGGTTTCGCCTGTTCCACTTGTTCGCGTGTGAGAAAAAGTAATCTGGTTATGAATATAAGATTAGAATTTCCCGGAACGACGCAGTTCAGCTGTCCTACTCATTGCTTCGTCAGCATCGATCGCGCTTGTCTCTTCCTTTCTATCTAGAGGTCTAGTGTAACTTATATATTCTTATATATTATATTTTTATGCGCAGTTGGTTTCCTAGAAAAGTAGACTTTTTGTGGCTTCTGTCACTTTTTATTAATAAATCACTGTATAAATTATAAAAATGTATAAAAAGTAATGGAAAAAACGTTCGATAAATTTTTAAAAAAATCTCTGTATGTTATTACCTGGGTCTGTCGCTTTCAGAGATACGCAATCACTATTTTTATCGAGCGATAATTTTAATGATAACGGTCATTCACACACGTCTAAGGAAGTTGGTACTCAATCTTATTGTTAGATAAAAACCTTTTACATATAATAAATGAAAAATTTTATTAATTACGAGATTAGGCAGTCTTTGAATCAAGGTCGAGGAGTGTTTCCTCGCCCGAATAGGTCTCGTCCACGATCTTGACGATCGATCGAGCTCTAGAATGGAGGAGCAGGCACCAAAGAAATTTCCATGCCCCTTCCGCCCTTGNCCCCCCCCCTCCTCCCCTCCCCACCTACTCCCTCAGTAGCTGACGGCAGTGCGCTTCCTCTCTTACTTCCGGGTTCCGGGCTCTTCCGGCGAGCTCGATGGAATTACGTTAGAAAGGCTTTCTTCTCTCCCTCCTATCTCCCTCCTCCCGCCTTCTCTTTCCGCTCTATATACGCGCCCTTCGCAACTCACCTCTCATTTTCCTCTATTCACCCTGTTCCCGGCGCCCTCTTATCAACGTCGACTTCGACGAACCACCCTTCGTCGGTCGTTTCCTCTGACGTTATACAAAACGAGACCAAGATCCGTGGCTTCCAATTCTTTAGTGATTTTCTTCGTGATTTATGTGAGGCAACGTTTAGGCAAACGCGTATAAAATTCTGAAATTTCCGTGCTTTTCGACTTTAACAATTTTCGCTAACTTTTCTGATAATTACTTTGCGTAAAAAAAATGTGTTTATTAAAAAATAGATAAAGTAAAATCAACTGAAGTATAGAAATATAAAAAGAAATAAAGATTAGAAGGTTACTGATATGCCTCGACATATTAATCGGAATAGCCGGCATTCCTCCGATATCTCCGCGGTTCAGAGAAAGCGCGCGACTAACGATACACCCTCGTGCATCGCGGAATTCCGAGCAATTCCGGTAATCCGTCCCCTTTAAATGCTAATGTCCCGCCGACGCGAGACTGCCGCTATAAGTTGCCGAGAGAGAGAGAGAACGAGAGAAGGTCTTCGTGTGCGTTTCTCTATCCGCGCTTCCGGGTGACAGGTCTTCCAGCGGGACGGAGCTGCGCGTTCAAAAGACCGTCTCTCGTCTCGGTCACGAGTTACTCTCTCGCTCCGTCTCCCTCTGTCTACGGTTCTACTCGGCATTCTCCTTGGGATTTCCACGTTCTTTCGACGCTCACGTCAGCCTCGGACGCGTATTGTCCATTTGATGCTCTACGTTTTTGCGCCTCTTTCTTTACGTCTTTAAACCATCTTTATACGGTTCGAAAGTATTTTTTTTGTCAAGCTAATTATCATAAAAGTTTCATCAAAGGTAAAACTTAAAATTCTTAAATATCTTCTATGTACAATTAGAAATATATATTCTTGATGAAACACAAATTTCTGTTATTTCATACTTTTATCTTTCCTAGGTTCTTTTTTTATATTTATCTCATATATTAGAAAAATTGTGAGAATATTAAGAATGTTAATAGTGATGATTACGGCCAATTTTACTTTTGTTGTCAACAAGTCGTAAAAGCCTGATTAATTTTTTAGCGCATATCGCGGAATCTCGCTCGGACGCGGCACGATCGTAAATCAAGCCGAGCGCGTGAGTTAGGTAGGCAGCACCAAGCTTGTACTTATTAATTTAATCGTAAATCAATCAACGCGTTGCGACCTATGTACATACGCGTGATAACTGGCGAATGTTCAAGTAACAGCGACATTAATATCCATGCTCCCTAGTGGCATCCGGTGCATATGTAATTCCTAATAGGAAAGTTCGTTCGGTGGTATAGATATACGGTACTCACAATACTCGATATAAATTGCATATTTCGGAATTATTTTCGGGCCTCTCCTGCGACGTACAATCATTATCCAAATTCAGTGAGCTTCGAATACATATTTATGACAAATTTTGTAATTGAATTAATTTTGCAGTTAGTTCAAGGATCTAACAAAAGTTTAAATATTCAACATTGTGTGCCAATTGAAATATATTCGCGAACGAGAGAGAACGCATGTGTGAGAAAAAAAAATGGAAAGAGAAGATCGCAACTTTACGCGCGGCAGAGCAAATGCTTCTTAGATATCGTTAAATTTATCGTCGAGGGAAGAATTGCGATTCTGAGCGCGGCGAACGAACTTCCGGTTCCTGTGCGAGCTGTGCTTGGCCTTTCTTCCTCTCTTTCTTTCCTCCGTTCTTCGAACGCCAAGAAGATGGCAGCCTGACTTGCAGCCACGATACGGCTGCATGTATTTGGATCCGACGATGACGACAGCATGTCGTATCAAAGTTAAGAATACGACGACCACACGAGGATTACGCGTCTGCTCATTCGCTCCGTACACTCTTTGTAACCCGTGCATGCAGATGATAACCTATGTACATATCACAGCCGTCGTCTGCCAGCCAGCGGCAACGGCATCGTCACTGGAAGCCACCGGCAATCAACCAGGAGACCGAACATCTTTCCCCTTGTTGAATCAACGATAAATGATTCCGCGATAAATAAATTTTCTCAGACGAATTTTCTCAATCGTTGCAACTTGTATTAAATTCTTGTGCGTTCCTTTCGCTCTGCATTATTAGCCTTCGTGATAAATTTAGATATTACAACATCCACGTGTGTATGTATCGGTTGAAATAATTTACAAGTCAATAAAAAAAAAAAAAAAAAACATTTTGTACTACAATTGATAAAAAAATGAATTCTTTGCCTCGTAGAGATTTCTTCACATCGTGTTATTTAATTGTCTAATTGATATATATGAAATAAGAAGATTTAAAAGATAGCTTTAGTTCCTCGTAAATATTTTTCCAAGATTCGCAAGCGGATCTCAACTTACGCCAATGCGATCGAGCGGCCGACTCCCCGCTTTGTCTTCTCACTATCTACTCACGGAGTTTGTAAACATCTCCACGGCGGACTCTTCTCGCGGAGATTTAATTGCGCGCGTTGCGCCGACCGCCGTCCGCGGTTTCGCAATGAGGAAGTATCGCGAGGAGGATCCGCGTTAATCAGAAATCAATCCGCGTCTTTACCGGACAAAGGAGGAAAGCAGCTCCGGCTCGCGCCTGCCGCGACGAGGATATCGTCACGCGCGATCGCTTCTCGCTCCTTTAGTTAATTTGCCCCGGGAGGAACTGAAATTTCCGCACTCGAGTTTCCTTGTTATCTATTTTTATCGCAACGTAAATTTTCGCTGACAATTTCTTTTCTTCGTTTAAAATGAAGGAGTTTTATTGAAATACTGCCAAATTTAAGTAACTTTAATGAGAACGCGACATCCAAAATTGTCCAAAAATCGATTGAAAATTTTTTGAATTTTTTCTCAAAAATTATACGTGACAGAAGTTAAGTAAAGACGTGACGCCTTTAGAAGCGCATCAGTACTGTCACTGTCGTATATGGGCGAGCGCGCTTCTTTCCATTTCGCGAAGAATGCATTTTCCTTTTATCTCACGGCGCATTAAGCAGCTGCATAATTCCAGACTTGCGTCCCACGCGGACACGCTTGTATTCGCGTTTATTCGCAATCAGTCGGAAACGAAATTGGAATATTATGAAGTGGAATTATGATTTCGGTCTTACGACTGATTCGGCATTACGGGGGCACGTGCGCGAGCGCGGTATCTCGCAGAAAACTTGAGAAAGAGAAAGAGAGGCCGGTTTCGCCCGATGGCGGTGCCCGCACAAGACTCGCGGAAATCTTGCGAAAGCCCCGAGCAGGTTGGGTATTACGCGCGCAAACTCGCTCGCTCGTGCTCGCGTTATGTAAATGATAACGCGCAACTTCCTCAATAACGATTAAGAAATACGAGCAGTTCCTACCGGGCTGGTTTACGTAAACGCTTCCGCAGCCGGCACGGCGCGCGCGGCGATCTCTCACCAGATCCCATCGATCTGTCGCGCGTTGAGTGACGCGCTTTCGTGTCCTTACGTCCCACGATCGTCGTCGGTCGTTCCGGCAGAGAACCGCTCAAGGGTTTGCCATTTAAGGCGGAAAGCTTTTACGGGCGATAGCGATCGCGTTTGAATATTTCGACATCTGATCCGGACGTGTTTGAACGTCGATCCGTATACGCGCGACGTCGTAACCCGCCTGTACTCGGAGCGTTTTAATTTTCGTAAGGAACTCTTGTAAGTAAACGTTACACAATCTCGCTTGCGTAATACGCCGTGAGAGGTATCGTAACATCTATTTATATCGAATAAATGACAATGCGGGAACGTAGCCCGTCTAATTTTGTATGGGCTATCTCTCGAATCTTTTCGCATTTATGTAAAAAACATTTAACGTTTGTCATTTAACATGAATCATCGTAAAGACTATTTTGCTAGGAAGTAGCGTCACCAAAGTCGCTCGGTATCGTAAAAGTAGGCTAAACACACACCTTCATTTATCGCCGTATGTTAAATATAATTGCACCTTACCGTAATTATGTCTAATTATATATACGTTAGTCTGAAATGGGAGCCGTTTAAAATTACACCAAGATATTCTAATAAGCCATAATTGAACATTTTAGAGTTCACCTTCGTGCGATTAGAAAAAAATGTAAGATTATGTCTATAATTATTCTTATCTCCCCCTCTCCCCTCTCCCCCCCGCTCTCGTTTTATCAGCGTTATTATGTTCATTGTTTCTTTATGGATTCCAGACAAAACAGATCATGTCGCACGATTTCGGGATGCGACTTGTTTTCCGCGGCATGGAAACTTGCATCGGTTGATCGAATCCTCCGATTTTTGACGACCATATTGGTGAGCGGTACGCGAGACACGTTTCGCATTCCGCATTCAGCGACAAGCGCGCCGCTATTTACCCGCCGCGATGTCCCGCGGCGTCGAACGAATCCGCGCGAGACGAACGGCGGCTCGCGTTAATTAAATTCCGCACGACCGGTTATTAACATCGCCGAACGGATTAAAAGCGAGGCTGGGCTTCCAGCGGATTTCCGGGTTTCCACGCCGGAATTAACTCCTCGTGCGCGCGGATATGGTAACGAGGACTGCATTTCGCTCCGCTCCGCTCCGCTCGGCGGCGACGAGGAGAATCGAGGAGGGATGACGCGTGGCTCCGTGCTAATGCGAGTGATTAGTAACGGAAGGGTTCCGAATTCAAAAATACCGACCCTCATTCTACATATAATTTTTAGCGACAGGTCACAGGGGAGGATCTCTATAAATCTAAGTGAAATTAGGGACTGAAATAGCTCTACTCGCCCATTCCCACACCGTAACAATGTCTATATTAATTGTAATTAATTGTTGTAAAGTATTGTTTTTTAACTAGTTAGAGGTTTCTTTTAATAATTGATACTGCATCTTTGTTAATAATATACACTGTGTATTAGTAGAATTAGCAAGCTTGTTGTACATAAGACTGTATATAATTTGAGAGATTTTTAGTGACAAAAAAAATATCAAATTACAAAAGTAGCGCCCCTGAGTATGCGCGCTGTATACATTGGAAGGCGCCAAAATTAATTATAAATAAAATAAAACGGACAATTATTCTCAACATTAATTATCGATTTGCTTTGTGATGACTCATTGTAGAATGAGCCTAAAAATGCTTTATTGCAATTGAGCGAATTGTTGTTTTAGAATATCTAGACTACAAATCATTATAGAATGAATCTTAAAGTTCTTTAGGATAGACCGATGCGAATCGGATCAACATAAGAATTGAGATCGTATTTGTTACATTCATCAATACACCTACTATGTAAAATACAAATAATAATTATTTGTATTTTACATGATTAGGTGTATTGATGAATGTAACAAATATGATCTCAATTCTTATTGTGATCCGATTCATCTCGGTCTACCCTATTTAAATAGTGTACCAAATGTGATCAGCAAAAATGAGAGAGAAAGTGTGAAGACGACCAACATCTCTTTTTTTAACATCTGTGATTAGTTGAATAAGAAAATGATACAAATTGATATTGCATCCGTCTCTGCATTCCATCTCACTCATCTTGTTGATCACTTTTACACAGTAATCGCAGCGATCAACAATCACTCAAACAGAAAAGAGCTCTCACTACAAGACGCAGGTAATAGAAATTCTTAACGATTTTTTTCATGTAACACAACAAAGTTACATAAAAATTTTTTTATTTTCACGGATCAAGATTTATCATTGTGCCGTTTTGTAAAAAAACTTTTCCGTGAGAACTGTCAAATTAGAAATAATATGAAACGACTGAATAAACTGAAATGATTTAATATAATAAAATTAAGAACTCCTAGGAAAAAGTGAATTGTTGTCGCCATAATCAAATGCGAATCTTCATATTTGCATTTTGCTGACTTTCGCATCCGTCAACTGTATCGATTATAGGTTTTCGCTATTAATAACGCATTTAGAATCATAGTAGATGTGACTTGGTATTAGTGTCCGCGAAAAGGAACGATCACTCCAAACGCACGTTGCTTAAAACTAGCTGTAAAAACGTGTCCAGGGCACTTTCGGGTGTGACATTTGGCGAACGTCAAAAGAAACAAAATCATCTACAAGCGCCGCAATAGCCGAGCAGATAAAAAATTTAGAAGCGATTAATTAGAAACTACGTCAGTTCAGACAGACATCAGGCCTGTTTTTAATCCTCCGATCATTTTATAACAAATATTTACTAAACCGCATTTTTTTCATAATAAAGTACAACCTCGCCGGGTGGGATTAAAAAAATCTGACTAAATGTGTTATTTCCAAAAGATACAAATCGACTCTTTTATATCGGGATATTTCAAGACTCGCCACACTCGCGTCGCGAAAAGTAACGCGACGACTGAGGGATTAAAATAGAGTCGCGCGCTCGGTCAAGTTTCATCCATCGCGAAACGTGGTCGAGACGCGGCGCGATAAATCCTCGCGAATCTCAAGCGAGTTCCGCGAATAGCGGACCCCGCGAAAGCGGCGAGGCGAGGGGCATCGTTCCACGAAACGCAGCGGCGACAGCGAAGGTTTGTTTACAATCGGGAGGAACTGTCGAAGGTGCGTCGAGCGCGCGCGCGCGCACCCAACTGTACTATACGTATACATAACGGGAGACACGAGCGCGCGCACGGGCACACACATGCGACCGCGAAATTTGTCGTCAGCGGACAATTACCTCGATCGCTGCCTCTGCTCCGTCTCCGCTGTCGTCAGTTCCGCTGTCCCTCGTCGATTGAAAAAAAAAATCCCTTGCCGGGGCTCGAGTTGCTACGTATCACTTGTCGTAGTGGTCCAACCGGGCACAAACCATTCCACCGTTGTTCATCGGGATGCAAGCAAGCAAGTAAGCAAGCAAGCACGCACGCACGCACGGGGACGGCACGCGGCGCGCGCGTAATCAGGTCGCGGCGGGCGGCATCCGCGCGCGCGACATAGAAAGAGAGAGAGAGAGAGAGAAAGAGAGATATATGATGCCGCGCGGAAAACTCGTCGCCGCGGCGCACGTGAACACGTGTGGGGGGATTATCACCCCGCGATTCTGCGTCAGCCGCGACGGCCGCGCACGTCAAGTTATCACAGAAGAGAACGCGAGAGAATCCTCGGTCATCAGCACTTGTCGGCTTTAGCGCCGTACACTCGGTGTCACTTGGCGGTTGTGTGTCTCTCAGGCGGCTCCCTCGGCGGCACTCGTGGGCTCTCTTCCGGCACCAACGGGGAGGCTGACGGACGTACGCGAGACTCGGAGCGCGCGCTAACGATAACTCGGCTCTCACGAGGAGACGGAGGGAGGAAGGCGAGTCGCGATCACCCTCGTGTTGTTCGACAGCTCGTCGTCGTGCGGCGAAACGCGCGAGGCGACTGCGATTGCGATTTGCGAGCGGCTTCGACACCTCGATACTGTCGCGTTACGAGGTCGGCGAGCGACTGATCCGCCACCGCTGCTGTAGGAAGTGTCGAGTGAAGGTTGCCGCCAGACGCGCGCCACTCCACCCCGCCCCCTCCCTCGCCAGTGCGCGCTCGTCGGTGCGCGCGAGCGAGATGACGCGATGCCGTCCGAAGAACAAGTGGAACTCGCGCGCGGCGACCATTGGCGGCCGGCGCCGACCAATCACGGCCGGCGCGTCGCGCTCGGCGCCAGCGGAAATAATCGAATCGCCGTCATGGCGCTCGCGAGTGGGGGGGAACATCGCCGCCGCCGCCGCCGCGCCACCGCGGAGTAAAGTTGCTTCGCGCGCCGGCCGGCGGCAGGGGGGAGGAAGGAGAGCGACAAGGAGAGAGAGAGAGCGAGACCCCCGGCCGACTTCCTCGTAGCTTCCTCGTAATCGCAATCGTGATTGTCGTCGAGTTAACCCCGGCTGATCGTCTCCACTTGCGCGCAACGTGGAACAACGCGCGATGTAAGTAACAGGCGGCCCGCGGCCGCGCAACGAATGACTTTTCATTTCCTTCCTCCTTACGTTCGCGACGGCGGCGGCGGCGGCGGCGGCCCCGGAATCCACTTGCGTGAACTTTGCCGCTCACGCCGCACCGCGCCGCGTCGCACGCAACGCTGCGCGTATGTATGTATGTACGACGACCGCCGCGTCGTTTGGCGCCGCTTCACTTGGGCGAAAAGCTGAAAATCGGTCAACGTTCGATCACACGCAAGATTTTTAGCCCGCCAGTAACCGCGGTAGAGTTCACGAGACAGATCGATTTTTCCCCGCTAGATACACGGTAAGATAAATATTTGATACAATAGCGTATGTTTCTCGTAGCTGTTCTATATTAGCCGATATCTCGACTCTCTAACCGCACTCGAGGGTTTTCACCGAAATGTAAAATTGGAAAATTTCTGGGATATTGTATCTTTAATACCTTTTTGTAATTTTTTTATGCATTATCTTTTTCGCATAAATCTCTGAAATAGATAATATCGCAAAAAAATCGCATCATATATGCGAAGTTAATTCGATGGCGAGTTAATTCGACAATCGAGCCCGATATAATCACAAAATTTTGTACTACTCAACCTTTCTTTCATTATATGTGCAATGAGATAATCGTTTAATGGCTACCTAACATGGCTGTTAATTACTAACGAGGGTAATTAAGTTAAATATACAAGTAAAGTGACTTAATTTTTAAAAAATATTTCATTTAAAATAAACATACGTTTTTTGAAAGTGAAATAATTATAATTATAAATACATAATTATAAATCGGACGTTTCCACTCCACTTTGAACTGACTTCAGTGATATAGTAACAAATAAAATGTATGAAATTTTCAGGTTACTCGCTTATTTCTCACTGGAAAGGGTGAGATCATTTTGATTAAATTGTTGCCGCATTGTTGAATATGGGTCGAAACGGAGCCGAAACATCCGACCGTAACAGAAGCGGATTACTATTTACACAGTGTTAATAATTCACAAAAATTGAATTATATTAGGGGTTTTCATTAGTGCCAACAATATTCTCTCTTTTTTATGGAAATTATATAACTAGCAAATCGCTTCTTATGAGATGTTATTGCGCTGCTAAATGGATTTGCGTTTCTCGCAAAGTCGCGACCTCTCCTTTGAGTTAAATCATAAACATGTTTCATTTACGGAGAATATCTGTAACGATGATTATTTCTTGAAGGATAATTAAATTTCAATGCGTCGTGTTTTATTATTTTTTTAAATTTACGTGCGATACACATCCACGTGTAAGTAACATAGCTTAAAAAGCGAACTGAATTGATTAGTGCAAAATAGGCGAGTATGACAATTTCAGAGCCTAGATCTAAAAGATCTTCTGTGACTTCCCGCTAAAAATTGTATCTGGAATACAGACCGGGATTTGAACTCGGGATTCTTCTGTTACGGTCCTGTTTATAATTATGCATCCTTATTAGTTGTTAAAAATCGATATAACATTAATTTATGCACCGTCAATCGCGTTGAACTCACAAAGTTCCTTTTTATTTGTCACTTGTTAATTTTGCGAATGCATTTCTTATCTTGCTTTTGCTGATATATCGTTATCGTGTAAGCTTAATTATATTTTACTGTACCCAGAATTCGGTTTGGCGAAAATAAGCGCAATCAATATATCGACGATTATCATCGTATCGTTTGTCGTAATATCGTAAAGAAATAAATGCAGATATCATTTATTGTTCGCGATTGCGTTAAAAAAACAATAAAGGAAAAAATAGACGTGCTAATTAATTAATTGCGAGATAAAATGTTTAATCGAACGGAAAATAATCGGATTTAACAATCGAATGACAATGCATTGCCAATCGTGTCTCATTCTATGGAAATAGATCACATTATGAAAATATATCACAGATTTCTATCGTAAATGACAAAAAAAAAAGTAAGAATTTCTGAATATAAAAGAAAAATCTAAAATGACTCTCCGATTTTTGAGTTAAATTATTAATGATATAGATCTATAGCTTACGTAAACAGATAATAATCTACGAAATGCAGATCATTGGGTTTTTACTGATAATCGAAATCGATCGCCGTATCGATAAGACAAAAATACGAATGTAAATGTCGTTCGTTGCGAATATTTAGCTTCACGCGATAAAGAAATATCTCGCTAGAGAAATATCTTAATAATGCGCTAGATATTCTGAAAAACATCTACTATTTATTATTTTAAGCTATTTCTAATGTGAGCTTTTTTAGCGCTTTTACGCTTTTTGCATATACGTTCGCGACTTCTCCATTTATTCCGTCATTTATTGCAATATGCGATCGGACAACCGGTTATTTTACGAATTTGTTCGTCCGCTTGCGATACAGCGAAACGCGTCGCACTTCGAACTTATGGAGAGAAAAAAAACGGCGTCGGCTCTTTCGCGGGGGTGGGGGAGGTGGGGGGGGGTGCTTGTTAAGACAACACTCGTGGAGAGGCGGAGAGAAAGAGAGAGATATGGAAGGGAGAAATAAGCGAAAGATAACATAAACGAGATATAAAAATTTTAAACCGGTCGAAATGTTTGCCATCCGTCGTGCAGAATATGAAGTAAAGCTGCCGTCAGAACGGCTAGCGGATAATAATAAAAGCAATATCGAGTAGAAAATATTCAAACAGTGAATTATGTATTTCGAGAAATTGCTCGCTTTGATAAACTTCAACCGCGCTGTTGTTGATCTGGCCGAACTCATTAATCCGCTATAATCTCGAGCAAACAAGAGTCTTTCTCCCTTCCGCTTCTCTCCTCCCTTCAAACGATCCCATCACCGCCACTTTATCTTGCGGCAGAACGCGAAAAGTGCCACAAAGCATTGCCACGCGCGACGTACGTGGTCTGGTTTTGAGATTCCTATCCTCCCTCTCTCTTTATTCTATTTAATATCGCAACGGATAAAAATCGTCGCGTGACTCATATCGGGAAATGAGATCCCTCGATGAGCTTAGAGTGGATTCTTCCTTAATTAATATCTCGGGGCATCGATATCTTCCGGAGCATCGAATTATGACCGCAAATGAAGTCACGCGTTTCCTGTAAATTTTATTTCGCAGGAAATTTTACTGTCTATCGAAATAAACTTTATTTACGTGGATGGAAACGAAATGATCTCTTGTTGCAACATGTAACCACGTTAGCCATCGTTTAATCTGTTAAACCCTGACCTTGCCACGATAACAAGCCTAATTTTCGTGTGTTATTGGTCGTATGTAATCTCCTCCGCTTGTTCTTCGATTTTCTTCTACTTTTTTTTATTCTCTCGCAAAAAGTTTTTTTTTTTAGCAAAAGATGCAACTTAAACAAGCTGAAAGTTTTAGAAACTGTTAATCAGACAAACGCCTTTGAATTATTATCGAGGAAGAAGGTTCCAGTTGAAATATCGTTCTTTAGAGTTTGAAATAGGGACAGATCAATATGCATTCACGAATCTCAACATTTCCGGCGGGCAAAGGTAACTTCCTAAATGAATTGCTTGCATGCCGGCTGCATTGTTTTGCCTTAAAATATTTTCCAAAGTTTAATAGAATGACAACTGCAATGGACTTATGCTCAAAAAATTGTTTAATTTACTGTTCTCGATGTTTCATTCGTATCGATTATTCGTATCCGTATCGAAATCAGAGGAAAAATTGATATCTGAAATATTCTGTTTTCTAGTTGGTTATTCAATTTTACGAATCATGTTCATTAGGTTGCGAATTTTGTTTGTGCTTCAGTAATACGATAAAAAATTGAGTAATTGAGTTGTGTATTCGAAATTATCATATTTATTTCTCACAAAGAGGAGGTCATTCACGTGAACGTTTGAAAAGTGTGCATCTACGTTTTAAATTCTTATACTCTTATGTGTTCGCGAATCCCACGAATCCCTATTTACGAAGGTGCGGGAAGAGCGATCGTCGCACTATGGACGAAGTGGCTAAAAACAGCCATAGTGTTTGCCGGTGCACTGAGGCATTCCTGGAAAAAAAGCACGCCATGATCGGCACCGGGCCATAGAATCGGTTGGTGTTCATATAAGTTGGAGGCTCCAAGATATAACAGGAAAAACAGGTTTGTAGGCGTCCTCCAGCAAGAGCTACCTGCATGGTGCTCTTCTCAACAAGTTCGCTTCCACCGAGGGTCCGGTCTACTTCTCTTCCCTTCGGATTATGGTTTCCTTCCTCCGCTCCTTTGAGGACCGTTCACAACCTTCCGCGATTCTTGCGGAAGGGATCGACGACAACGAAATAGAGGAGCCCTAGAGAGGAGGTGCAAAGGAAAAGAGTAGAAAACAAAATGTACGAAATATACACCCATACGTAGCGTGGGCGATAGGGCGCGTTTCTTTTGCAGGCTTCTTTTGTACATGTCTTTTGTATATGACCGTAGAGATCTTCCTCGAAAAGTATGCACTTTATTTTGAAGCTCTCTCGATGCATTTATGGGAACGATAAAAAATAAAAGTTGAAAATTCATTAAATTATTTGAACGCAATGGAATTTCTGAAGAATGTGCACTAAATTTCGAAAGTTGCTAAAAAAACATTGCGAAGATAAAAATATCTTACCGATAGAATATTTAAAACAAAAAATCTTAGATATTAAATTGTTTCGAATAATATTAAAACTGAAAAGAGACGACTAATTTTAACTAATTTTAAAATTAATTTGATAATAAAGCGATAATTAATTTTTCAATTCTTTTTAACTCTTTTTTCAACAAATTTCTATATGAGAAATTGACTACGTTAATATATATGATATGATAAATTTATTATCCAAATTTTATTTTTTATATTTAAGCATATATTGAAAAAATTTTCACAAAAATCATAAACTTTTACGATGTAGATTTTTTTTACACTTTAATATTAATAAAAGGTTGCTACAATCAAGTAAATATGATGATATCCCTTCGTCTAATTATATCATGTAGAACTATAATACGCTTAGATAACTGGATGATTTTTAATAGTGTTTGAAAGTTCGAGAGAATACACTTACCACTTTTGTTCTCCTCAAATGGATTTCATTATAGTTTTCAAAGTTTAACGATAGTTTTGCTAAAGGATTCCAACCGCGCGAACCAAGAAAGATGCTAAGTGATATTGCCGTGAAACGTGCTGTGTTGGAAAAAAATCTTTTTATCTAAAGTGCCTGCCTAAATTTAATCTTTACGATATATGCAAAAATTCTAAGGATACAGATAAATGCAAAAGAGCCGAAAGAAAGATGGTAAGCTCGACGTAAGAAAACGGAAGATTCATGACATCCTATTGATATCGATTATTTATCTCTTGTAACTTTTTCTGCCCAACCGAAATTTTTCATCAAATTTCAACAAAATCTTAAAAGGAATGTGAAACATAACCTGTTTATCACCTTTAGAAATAAAAAAATAAGTTATACTTGTTTATGCTCGTATCTAAAACATCATATGTCATGATATCCGCATTTTGAAAAGGAACTTTACCTTTGAGGAAAATGCTCTTTTAGACATTTCAAAATTGATTATCCCCTTAGGCAAATCTTCAATTTAAGTTTCTTTATTTTAAGGTCTTTATTTTATAAAAATTAATTAAAATCTCTAAAATATCATGCAGATTTTTAAGATCGAATAGGGAACAAATAGATACATATTTATTTCCATATAAATACATATTTATATTAAATATATTTACGTTATATTTATTTACAATAAAGTTGAGAGACAAACTTTTATCATTTACTATGAGGGCATTAAATATATTTATAAAAATACTGTATAAGTAACAAATATCCGCGTTATTATATTGAAAAAAATTTTCTCTGCAATATTGTATTTCGTATTCTGTAAAAAAATTCGGATTTTCATATATAGGTACATTTCAGTTATTCCCAACTTTCACATTTTGGCCCACTATTCCTTATCCACTAATCCCAAATCGATTTTTAGGGGATTTTTCGATCTTTGTGAAGAAGGACTATATCCTTAAATTTTTGTAAGATTCTTTTCAGAGGACAATCATAAGTAAATGTAAAAGGATCCGACTAAAATCTACGGCTCCGTCACGCAAAAGGAAACAGGAAAAGAGAATTTTTACATTCTTACATCTCATATACCTGCTCTATTAATCACGCCTTTTCCCAACAATGGGAAGCAATGACGATGTGAAAAAAATGAAATGTCTAAAAATTTTCAAGTGGAAATGAAATCAAAGGAAAAGGGACAAAGAAACGAAATGCAATGATTGATTATCTTATTATCACTGCCGTGTATATCGAATTCCCTGAATTAATTCTGTCAACAATTTATTGTATTTAGAAATATTTTGGATGACTTGCTGAAAGCTTTAAAAAATATTGTCTGCTAAATTTTGAATTTGATTTTGTCTCGGTCATTCTCACATTTAAGATTTTTCTTCCTTTTTGCTTGGATATGTCTATACGTTATAATCTTTAAACACTCATCTATCTCAGTATCCCCAAGACTTGACTTCTTATCTAGATTTCAATTTCCTTAAAGTACTCTTGTGTTAGAATATAAATAGGAATACGAAATATTTTCAACTCTGCGACGTTTATGGAAACAGGAAAGTTCTTTCCGAGCAGATATATTCTAAGAGAGTAAGACTCTGTTCAATCGTTTATTACTTCCATGATGCAGAGGCATTAAATCAAGTGGCAGATGCAAATATCTAGAGATTTCGCAGCGTCTTTTCTTGCTGAAAAACACTTCTTGCACGTACACAGAACGAGCAAGAAGAGAAAGACTATGAATTAAAATATCGCTGTCTTTCGCAGTGGTACAACGATTGTTGTGCGGCATTGCTCTTGTTTGTTGTTGTGACCGCCGCGCCGGAGCATCGAACGTTGTCAGCGGTTTAGTAATCTGGCGGCGGCGACGCTGGCGCAATCCGGGAATTTCTCGCGCGCGAGGCGAAAGAAGGAAATTGCGTTGCCCAATTAGAAATCGCGGGAGACCGCAGAAAGAACGGACCGAGAAGAAGAAGAAGGAGTCGAGGGGGAGGGAGGGTCGGAGTAAATCGGGCGAGAGGGAACGGAACGAGGACGCGACGCTGCGCGTATTTAACCCTAATCTGGCCAATCCTGTTTTCCGGCCGAAAGAAAGAGCGCGACGATGCTCGCTGGTATAATCGTTTAACGAAAGTCATCGCGTTGTCGTAATAATTATATAATAGAAGCGAGGATTTTAGAATTTCAAATGTATCGGTGCGATTACATGAAATGTCAAATCCAGTTTTATTTCACTGATCTTTTTATCAGTGTTACATAATTATCAGTTTTAATTTGTTTTTTTATTTATTTAATTTTGTAACTCTGTATTGATATAAGTATATTAAATGTAGTAGATAAATTGTGCGATTTACTCAAGTTTTATGGATAGTCTAGGGCAGGGATGAAATAAACAAGCGAGTAAAGAGCTTACGAGAACGTGAGATTGTCGACACTGGTGAAAACGTCATCATCAGAGATGACGATAAAGAGAAAGAGAGAGAGACAGCGAAGAGAGCAAACGAAGAGTGAGCTTAATAACTTTTCTCATAAAAAGATACAAAAATATCCGGTTCTCCGTGTTGATCGGATAACAGTCTCTTTCCCCCCTCAACCCCGCGGTCAATCTCGCGCGTGACAGAAATCACTTAGGTCGCGGTGCGGCCTCGCGGCAAGATGCAAGAGGAGCGTGAAAAAATATCGGAGATAATATCCGTGCGTTGATTATTATTAAACGTCGTCACTTGTCCGCTTGTGGATGTCGCGCTTTTTTTCCACGAGCGTGATATAAAAAGGCGGCGGCGCTCGTCCCTCCGGCACGTAGATCGCGCCGTTTCCACGAGCGACGATATAAAAAGAGTCCCTTTGCGAGTGATCCTTGCGGATGATCGAGGATTAATAACGACAGGATGAACTTTAACACGCAGCTAGCATTTATCCCGCGGCCGGTTATCGTCGAAGCGAGAGAGGACGAAGCCGTGCCGGCGTCGGCGCGGCTCTTCTCTCGAAAGGCCAAGCCGCAAGTAAAGATCGATGGATCGATAGATCACGGTATCCGCGCGTTTGCAGTCCTGCGAGTCCTCCTCCCTCCCCCGCCTCTCGTTCGTTAGCCGCTGCTCCTAGGTGTCGTTTGACGCGGGGATTATTATTTATCGTTCTGTACGCTTGAGGAATTAATCAGAACTGCGCGACGCGCGTGGGAGACTCCGAAAACGATGTGTGAAATCGATGAGCCATTTTTTTTTCGAACGCTTTGCGTTCATTTCGTTGCGTTAAATTGTCTGTGACACTTTTGTAACTACGGCTCTTATCGCAAACTAGTTTAAAGATTAAAATTGGAATATTGTGGGAATTGGTATATATCAGCATCGTACACTGAAAGAAAAATATAATTACTTTTGGCCTCAGCTGTAATTTTCGAATATTTCTAACGACACGTATGGTTAACATAATGATGCATATAGTTAGTTAATCTTATTTCGTGTTAGAAATATTCAAAAATTATGGTTGAGGCCAAAAGTAACTATATTTCTCAGTGTACAAATTAAAAAAATTAATCTATGGTTTTTAATCGTCCATATTAAATATATGAACAAAAAAGAGAACATTTTCATTGACATCTGATGTCAAAAGCTACTATTCTACTTTTTTAAGGAATAATTCATATATGTTTCATATCTGGAACTACATAGACTGGAATCAACGCGTGTCAAATGTTCACGAGATAGCAAGAATACTTTATGACAA
The DNA here is from genome assembly GCA_021460005.1 of Tetramorium alpestre. Lineage (NCBI taxonomy): Eukaryota > Metazoa > Arthropoda > Insecta > Hymenoptera > Formicidae > Tetramorium > Tetramorium alpestre. The sequence goes on along the minus strand of JAJVSH010000026.1, from coordinate 286,016 downwards.
CATATATCAAACCTTTTTTTTTATTGCTGTCGATTCGCTGAACGACGTTGATTACTCTTCTTCCCAGATATTGGAAAGTGTCAGACGTTACGGATTTCATGCGAAATAACCAGATTTGCTTGCATTCATCTGATTGTGATGCTTGTAAGTTTGAGAGAGTAAGTTCGTCGCTGTTAGAAGTCGGCATCGGGACGCGGTCGATATAATTTCCGGTGGATATATATCACAGGGATTTATAGACGCGTTCGCTGATTTACCATGTCTCACGTTAATCGGGATATTCTCTCGACGATCGCGGAAGAGATCGCGGAATCACGATTTATAGTAGGCCTGCATTGATTTTGCACGGCGATGCACGCGCTTTCGTAAATCCGCGCGTCGTGTCCCCATTTAAATGCGCGAATGCTGCCTTTTGCTGGCGTGAAGAAAAACCTCGCGCTAATTTATTTGTTCTTAAATTAATTATGGACGCTTTTGGCCAGTTTTTGTTAATTTCGCTCCACGATAATCTCTCTCTTTCATGAAAACATACGGAATAGACGACTCGCACGATGTAAATAGCATTCACGAATGAACGAGGATGAATGAGGAGAAAAAAAGAAGTGGAAAGAGCAATCAATGATTTTATGCAATAACATCTATATTTATAAATGAGGCTAATTATAGGTGAACGTGAATCCGCACCTATCAGAAATCCATAAAATTTGAATTTGATCGAATTTCAAGTTATTATTTATTATTATAGGTTATTATTATTAATTTTTAAATACACAAGATTCTTCAATTTCTTCTGCATTCGATAAGAACTTGATGGGTAAAAATTTAATCTAACGCTCTATATTTACATCAGTACACTGTGCTTCAACTTCTCTATTTCAATATTTTACGAATATCTGTAAAATACACCTCTTGAAACACTGAGTCGCGTTGTTGAAGGGTAGTCCGTTTGAAAAAGAAAAATAGAAAAAATTTCTGTATAGAGTGTTTTCATTTTATTTTCATACATATTTATTTTATACATATTTCATTCTTACACATATATTTTACTTCTTCGTTGAGTGTGCGCGCAGTTTACGTAATTTCGTAACATCGATACAACGTGCGTTCGACTGGCGTATCGGTGCTGATAATGTAAAACCAGGGAGAGAAAGTGTCTCTCCTTCGCCTTAAGGCTCGTTCACACGCGCTTCAAACACCGTGGCGAATGGCGCGGTTCGCTCGCGGGCGCGTAAATGCACGCAGGCCGAACTTATATAATCGATTACGGTAATACAACGGAGTTATGGCAATCTCCGGGCAGCCGCGGCAGGCAGGCAGGCAGGCAGGCAGGCAGGCAGGCAGGTAACCCAATTCCGTGTTGACCGGACACCGCGGTGTTTGCCGCACCGCACCGCGTCGACCGAGAGAAAAGCGCGGCCGGGGGAAGGTGGCCAGAGCACACCGCGGCTCTCGCGGGATATTACCTCCATCGAACTGAAACGCGATCGTTGTTACCGGACCCCTTCGATTTCGCATCCGTTCCGAGCAACGCGGCCGCCGGAGATTCGTTTCCGTAACACTTCAAGTTTGACTGGTATTTCCAATTTAAATTCCCGCCGATCGTTAAACAAACATCGGTTAAGCAAACATTCGCGTTTGATTATTCGGTGTATGATTACTCAGTGCGCGTTTTCAGATTTAAATATATTAACCATTGGTGAATTGCCCGCAACGTTTTTTTCAGCGTACGCGCGAGAGAAACGCTCGCGTTTACCCGAACCGGTAGGAAATAAGCAGCGGAGTGTAATTACGTAACAAGTCGGGAGTAGATCGAGACGCTCCTAACTAAGCCATTTATTTTCCGTGATATTTGATAATATACGAGAATCACGAGGAGGGAAGATATAATTATTTTGTGTATTGGCATGTCCTACTTTAGTATTTTTAAATTATGTTATACTTCATAATTAATATTTAACATACAATCGCAAAGATTGTATGTTAAATAATATTTAGATTTTATTGATCTGAAATTCAAGGCATTTACGTACGCGAAATTACATAAAATATAATGCATTTTTATATTTAATAATTAAATATTATTCGATACATGTAAACTTTCTATAGCTTAAAAATTAGATGTATTTTAAACTTGATGGATCGGCGTATTTTTTGCATAATCTTGTTAATGTAAAAAAATGTAACGGCGATCTAAAAATAGAAAATTGTTAAGAGAAAGAATGATCATGATATTACAGACTGCATTATTCGATTTGGAATTAAAATTTCCACCATTTAAGAGCGAAAGGAAGTAATAAATTGAGTAAGAAATTCGATAATAAAAATTTAGTTACGAGATTGCAGCTGAGAACAATTAAATAGAAACATCAATTTTGGTAATCAATTTTTTTATTATTATTTACTGTAATAATAAGTAATACCATAATACGCAGAATTATATTTTATAGCATTTGTTATATTTTTATTTCCTTATTAATTTATACACAAAATATTTAAATTTTCTACAAAATGCGAAATAAAATTTTCATCGAAACAGATAGATGAGAATGCAGAAAGATTATCGAGAATTATTTCAATAAATCAGTCGACTGAATAAGTCGCAAGTTATTTTCAAAAATAAGCGGATTAGACAAGAAGAATTTAATCGCGAATTCGTGAAGTGGTAAATTCGTTTAATCGACTCCGCGCAAATCCCGTTTCAATTAGGCAAGCGCGAAATTAATATTTCAAATGGCTCCCGATGCCATTTAAACGTAATACGTAATAATTCGCGATAACGATCGAACGTTGTGCAGCATTGCGCCGATAAGTTAAGAAATAGTGTTTCCGCACTGGAAACGTCAGAAACATTATTCCACGGGGCATATCGCGCGCGGGAATCTGCTTTAATCCCAGTAATAATCGTGCGGCAAAAGCGAGCACCACGAATGAGAAACGGTGGAAAGCGAGCCTAATGAGGGCGATATGCAATTTATTGCACCGGCACGGCGAAGCTGTAATGTCGTGGCGCCGGACGGGCCGCCAGTGAAAAAGGAACGAGATAGAAGCGTGGAGAAATAGATACAGGAAGTTGGGGATCGATAAAGATGCATATAAAAATACTTATTCCGCTTCAGGAAATTAAATTTGACGTCTCCGATGGTGTAAAAAATAAATAAATAGCTTAAGAGAGAAAGGAAGAGACAAAAAGAGGAGGAAATAAAGAGTAAAATAGATAGGGAAAGAGTGAGAAAAGGACGAAAAAGAGGAACGAAATGAGCGACGTTGTAAGTAATCGGAGGAAACGCGTGGTATATTATCACTGTAGTAATCGCGGGCTTATTATGGCTGTTGAGCCAACAAGAACATAGATTACGAGCGCGTCGATTAGCCTAACTGCGAATTGCTCTCGGCGGCAGTGCGCCTCGAGACGACTAATTTGTGTAATCGGGATGCGATCGTGTTGAAAAAAGGGATAAAGGAAAAATGTTGTGCACGCGTATTAATGCGACGCGCGCGTTTGGCAAAGCGCTGTAAGCACTACGTAATCATTAAAATGTTTACTTTACTTCGACGAGCTTCTGCGAGCGATGTTTCTCATCGATCGATTAGATTAATTCATACCGCATATGGTACTTTGTATGCATTTGTACCTCATCGTGTTTACTCCTGAATAGAGATGATTATTGTTTTTCTTTTATCCATTTGAATTTGCTTGCTTTCGACATATATCGGAAATAAATATATGTATGTATATAATATACAGAGTGTATTATCCGTATCCCTTTTATTCGGAAACAGAAAGAATGAACAAAAAAATTTTATAGGAAATTGTACCAGTAGAATCGATTGGTACTACGTTTTTCCGGAAAAAAATCAGAAGTAACCAAAACCAGAGATAACATCAAATTTCAAATAGAAACATACATTAAATGCGGTATTACTGGATAGGTTTCTTCAAAATAAACAACTTTTACTAAAACTAAATTTTTTTATTATTCCAACTATTAACCGAGTAAAAGTAAAAAACCAAAATTTTTAATAGACAAACACTTTATTATTTTTGTTAAAATAGTTTTTCAGATTAAATGTTCGAATATTATCTTCTATATTGTATGCTCCTATGTTTAATAATCGACATATTTGAGGAGATCTATCAAATGAGACTATTTGTATATTTCTATTTGAAATTTGAAATTATTTTCAGTCACTTTTTTTCGAAAAACCGTAATAGCATCAATTAAATTTTATTAATACGCGATTTTCTATAAAATTGATTTTATTCACCTTTATACTATACTTAGTTTCCGAATAAAAGAATGTATAGGTACTTTAATACACTGTGTATATTATATGTATAAAATATTATTTAATATATATAATAAAATTATGTAAATGTATATATCTGTACATACACGTATAATTTTTATTAATGTCCTATTTAATCACATTTTAAAATTTTTACATTGAACGTGACATTAAAATAACCCTACATTATACTGCCTACAATAATAACTATTATTACTATCTACCAAACGACTCGCTATAACTTTTAAGAAATTTTTTTAAATTTAATAAGGGAGCTTTGAAACGTTTATGAATTAGTTAGAAACTCGAGCTGTTTATACGAACACATTTACCACGGATGCGATTACGGTTCGCGAGCTAATTTAGCAACCTATTTCGGCAGTATTAATTTTCAATGCCGATGATGCTCGCGCAATTGGAATATTTTCTGAGAATTAGTGGAGAAGCAAATAGCAAAAATAACCGCGAAACGTCTTCGTCATCGTCGGCATCGTTGCCGTTCTACTAAGCAGTATTTAGAATCCCCCGTGGAAAGAGACGATCGTCGATCTATTTACGCGTTTCTGGACGTCTCGGAATTTTGGACGGTGAAATTAAGCGGCGGTATCGTGCAAATTAAATTCCTACGCGCGTCGACCGGCCGTAGCCAGTCTTCTATCCGAGGCTGAATATAATTTGCCGTGCTTATCGATCGATTGTCGTCAATTCCGACCGGAATTTCCCGCCCGTTTCTCTAGGAGGAAGTTTTGTTGTGATTTAAGGCATTCATGATATACACAGCTGTCGAATTAATATTCAATGTCTGACGAGCTATTTTATTTGCGCAACGTACCGTAGTAGTACCGGTTTGCTTCAACGATATAACATTGTTAATTCGCATCAGATAACAATAAACTCGGTTTAAAAAAATTAAGAATCTTATACTTCCTTCGATATCTTTTGATCTCTCTGCAACTATTATACAATGCAATAATATCCATTTTTAATAGGTCTGGGACATTTCGTATAAATGGGCTAGTCTGCGACACTGGCTGGATCTTCGTCATCGACCAAAGTTCGCATTTCTTCCTTCCTGGCGCCATGCAACAGGGCTTTATCGCAGTGGTGAGTAATTCATCGAATCTGCTTAAATCTCGGTTTCCCGTTCATTTCTCGCAATCGGCTTTCAGCGTTAGCCGCACAATTCCGCAGAAATTTCGCATGCATTCGCGCAACGTTGCGAAGCAACTCGTATCCGTCTATAGAATTTATTGAATCTTCATGCGTCATTATATTACTAATTATAGAAAGCTTTAATTATGGTATTGAAAATCACACATAATTTTCAGTGAGAAGTCACAGAGACTTTTTTATAGATCTCGGTAATATTATAAGGGATTGAAATAGACTTATTTTATTTACTGTGATCTTCTTATATAGTGCTGCCTAACAAATTAGCTTTCGTTTTTTAAAAAATTAGATATGCTAAAACTATCGGTACTTTGATAATAAAGATATTTTAATCTTTTACGCAACGCATGTATTGTTAAAATAGGCTACAGATTTGCATCAATATCTTTTTAACCGTAAATGTTTGATGATGTCAATCTTTTTCAGTGTCAATGATGTCAATTTATGTTTAATTTATATTAATTGTTATATTAATTGTGCAACAAATTACATTCACATTTGATATGAAGTTTCAAGTTGCAATTAAACGCAGAATAGAATTATGTTGTCCGTTTACGTGCACGAAGCTTAATTTACTATTGTATGCCTCTGTAGTTGCATTGAAACCTTGCACTGTAACGTAATATATAACGCGATGATAGCTCATCGTCAGTTTGGATGATGGCGCTCGTTAAATTTTCATACCATTTTTCCGCGATTATTTAGAACACATCGATTTATTGCTAAATTTGTCAATATTTTTATTGATCTTGGACTTAATTTACAAATCATATAAAAGTCTCACTTTTATCAGACACTCTCTGATTTTCTTTTCCAACACTTACGACATTGGGGATGCTTATATACTCCCCATGGGAACAGCACGGGACGAACGAAAACATTTCCCTGTCCGCGGGCGACCGTGACGATTCGATTCTCAAAAGCCCGTCACGTAAGACGAGAACCAGAAGTTAGGCAACAAGTGGAAAGGAAGATAGGGCCGACGGGAAAAAGAGGCCTCGCGACCCTCGTTGAAGTTTTTCCTCTCTCCTGTCGTCTTTTGTTACGTCGTACAGCAAGTTGAAGTCAATCCCCAACAACAGCGAGGTCGCTGATGCTTCTTCCTCACAATGCCTCTTTTTTACATCATTTTTCATCCCGCGTTCGGACGTCGCTATATCCTAAATGCCGAATGTTCTTCCAAGCGTCTGCATCGACCTATTACGAGAATTATTACGAGAATGGAAGACAAGAGTTAATATTAACTTAATTAGTCTAGACCGCGCACTTAGAGCTATCAGCTTCTTATCGCTATCAAATTATTTTCCGCGACCGTGTACGTAAATTGTCACCTTTCAGAATTCCACATTAATTTAAAGATTGCATAGAATTTCACGAAGCGGAAAATTTAGAAAATAAACAGTTTAACAAAATTAATTGCAAAAATATATTGCATATAAATACGGCAACCTTCCGTAATATTCTATTTGTGGATGAAAAAGTAGACATGTTTTTCGTAAAATATAAAATTTGCATACCCCCAATAATGCAACGCATCGGATGACAAAATTTACGATCAATATTTTGAACGAAATTACTTTCCTACTATATACCTACGTTTTGTTTGATGCAGATTTGAACATCAGAGACATTAATTCTTAAATTTTGCATCCAAACTAACGAGTTTCGTTTCAGATTTTCCTTATTCATTTTATCGACGATGATCGTGCGCGCCTAAAAATGCCACTGGGCTATCTTTTAACACAAAATAAATAATTTAGCAAAAGACCTTGAATCTTAAAGATTCAAAGATTGCATTGTTTTCATTTCAAATTGATTATGGAATGAATTTCCCTTCTCTATTTATACCACAAATCAGATCATAATTAGAAAAAAAAACACTCACGTTCAATTAAAATTAGTGCAAAGTGTTGAACCGTTGAAGAAAAAATTGATTCAAATTTACATGCATATGTATATAAGTCACTCCGCACGAATGTATCGGCTGCATTAGATATGGCAAACAAGTTTCGATAATAAAGATGATATTAAGAAAAATTTGATATAAATTTTATTAAAAATTTGATATAAATTACGAAACTTTAAGAAGAAATGTCAACGCAAAGAGACCAGTTTCTCCATAGTGTTTCTCCATTTTCCAACTGTCGAATTATTTCCTTCACACATGAGAGAAAGAGAGAGAGAAAGTATTTCTTCTATATAAAATAAATACTACAATCAATAATATGTCAGACAACATTAAGTCTAATGTTCTAAATATAATTTCAAGCATCGTTGATAACTCGTATAATTAATAGATGACAACGCGGATAATTTATATCAACCGCGTACCGCGTCGAATAAAATTATCGTACGTTTTCCATCGGTTGTAAAGCAAGGTTTTGCTAAACCGCCCAAACAAAGAAACGTCAGCCCCAAGCATTATGTGTCATACGATAAATAACGAATGTTCTTGTTTCGATTCGTTGAAATGACGATATGGATAGATGACTGTGGTAGTCAAAGGATTAATTATGATTGATATTTCACTAATGCTCCGTAAATTTTACTTTGGATCGATCTTTACTTATAATGATGCTAAAGAGGGAAGGGGGAGGTTCCCAGCGAAGCCCACCTGTGGCTCAGACTCAGATTAGGTCCATTGTGCCACTTCTTGTCCAGCCTACCACGATTACGAAAGCCTGATTCTCCTCCAGAAGAGGAGTCGGGCTCCGATCGGTAAGCGCTCAAATTAAATAAAAATAACATATATATAGGGTAAAGAACTATTGGAATTTGAACTCAGGACCTTTACTAATCATTCGCGTTAGCACGAAGCCATGTGTCATCCCACATTTACATAAACAATAATACGTCATGAATACTACAAATCTTATATATAAAATCCGTATAAATTATTAGAGAAGTGCTTTTCTTGCTTTAGTCATTTTTTATACATTAACTATCTCTTCGTTTAAGCAATTTTGTATTAGATATTTGGATTAGATAGATTGTATTAGATTAACTTTAAATTCGGTTTAACTTATTTTTTCAGTATATTTAATTAGAAGTTAAATCGGGGTTAAAGTTAACTAATATACATTGATGGAAATAAACATTTTTAGGCTTATGTCCGTTGCACATCGCATTTTTTGATTCTCCACTTTTCTACTTACTCGGCGCTTTCGATCCGGGATAATCGGGACGGGCGCGTGCATCCCGCCGATTGTGTGTCGACGAGCGATGACGAGACCTTTACTGGAATCCGGTCTCTTCCTCTCTCTTCGCCTCTCACCCGTCGGCCCGTTGCGTCGCGACCGAAGGAAGAGCAGCCTCTTCTCGAGAGCGATTACGCCACCGTGTGCTCCTCTCGGCCACACGGCCTGCGCCACACCACAGAAGCGTCTCGGAAGCCGAGAGGATGCACAAAGTAGAAAGGATGGAGAGTGGAGAACGCCGACGATGACGACGGCAGCGAGGAGGTGGTCGGAGGAAGAGCGCGGGCAAGGGAGTTTCGATCGTCGTCCCGGATGTGCAGCATCATTACACGGCATTCTTCGATGATGCAGGCGTCCGGGATCTCTCTCCCTCTCTCTCTCTCTCTCTCTCTCTCTCTCTCTCTCTCTCTCTCCTGCTACCTCCTCTCCCGCTCTTCCTCTTTTGTGCTTTCTTCTTTGCGCGACTCATACGAACGCGAAAATGCACGTAAGCGGGCTGCCCACGCGAAAAGGGCCAAGAGATGGGGAAAATATCGAGGAAGACTACACATGAGCTCAGACATGAAAGATGCAGGAGCGATAATCTAATTGCGTTGTGGATTGAAAAATTTCAGAGAGGATACGTAAATTTGAGAAGACATATAAGTAAAATCTTACCAAAGAAGCTTATTTTTGTCATTGATTTTGGAAACGTTCAAATTGCTCGCCCCCATTTATTTCGGAGAGCTCATGTAAAAGAATTGTATTAAGATTTCTTAATAACGTTTCTTTTATATTTTATAGCTTTTAACGAAAATTATTAATTATTAATAATTTTCTTTATTAATTATATATATAATAATTAATTATTAATTCAACTAAATTTTAAGCCACTCTCTTTTACGATCGAGTGTCAAGTGACATTCTTTGGACAGTTCAAATTACTGATGGCTTTTAAATAGAGAGTAAATAGTTTGCTGGCAAAAATATTCGATTATAATTTCACGATATAAATGCGTGCGCTGAATATCTCCGACAAGTGTGTCGTATTACCGGGAGTCGAATTACCGATTAAAGAGAAGACCCGCGTTCCAGGAAACTATCGCTTCCTCGATTACTATGCGAAAGACGGCATTAGTGTCACGTAGCGTTCACCCGTTTTCCGGGATACGGGGAGATCCCGCGATCATTTATGCAAATTAACATTTTCCCGCTCCGTCCATACATACACGGACAAGAATCGCCAAGCGACGGTTTGCCGAAGCATAAACAAGCCGTCTATATGTGAAGATGATATATGTTACATTTCTTATTTATCGCAAATGAGATACACGATAAATTAATTCCTATCTTCTTCAATCCAAACTTGATTTATGCATTCTTTCAAAAAAAAGTTTTGAAATATTCATAATGAAACTTATTAGCATACATTGAGTTACTTTTTCATGACTATGGAGAAATAAAAAAACCAATTTTTTGGGATTTTCGACGACGGAATCAAACGTTTTTACTTATGGATATTCCAGCTTCTGCATTTGCAATAAATTCTTCCATTTTATGTTGCTGTAGAAAAAAAAACCGTTTTTATTCTTATTTTATACGCGAGATATTTCGTTGATGATAAACTCGTAAACTAAAACGTAAAATAGTTATTCCGCAAATGTCAAGGGATTGAGTCATCAATTATCGATCATCATCGATCATTGCCAATCAATTAAGACTTCCTGAGATTTTTAAAATTTCCTTCGAGGCTTGGCCCGAATCGTCGGACAGACCCGGGTTTTCGTGCGTAACATTGGACGTGTTCGATCTCTCGAACGAATCGTCCTCGCGTCCTACAGGATTGGAAGGGAGAAGGTAAGTGGCCTAGGAGAGGTAGCGGAGTGTGTCGCGAGCGTACAATACGCATACGCATACGCACACACCCACACCCACGCTCTGGCGAACGGGCGACGAGGCCGGCCGTCGTAGTACACTCGACTCGAAATCAGTCGTTCGTACGAGCACTTACGTTGAAGGTGGAGACAGAGAAAGAGAGAGAGAGAGAAAGAGAGAATCGGATAGGAAGACGAGAACGAGCGGAACTGAGGTCCGCGGAGCTTCCTTTCCTTCGGACATGCCTGGCTGCCTCCTCGTCCTCTCCCACAGATTACGACCGACTTCTCCTCTCCCTCCGCGCGCACCTCGCCCTACCTCAGACACACACTCTCTCTTTTCTTTTCTTCTTTAGCGTACTCGGTTCTACATTTATTGTAATATCTAGCTAAATGGCTTTGTCGCTAAATGTAGAGACAAATTTGAGTAAAAAAGTATTTCAAATATGATTTCAAAAAAATTCCCTTCGCGTAGAATTAATAAGTAATTATTTCTCTCCGCGCAGAATTAATAACTATTTTTGTAAAAATCCTTTTAAATTTTCAAATACATTTCATACATTTTCAAAATATTGCAAACTTTCTGAAAAATGAGAGAAATTACATTTTATTATATTTATATATGGTATGTGATATTTGATCGTACATTTATTTTAACAAATAATCTTTCTCTCTCTCTCTCTTTTTATATATTTGTTTACTGAACACGAGAGAGAGAGAGAGAGAGATGTGATAACAAAAGNGAGAGAGAGAGAGAGAGAGATGTGATAACAAAAGCCAGTTGCTAATATCGAGCGCGTAACGACACTAGTGATCGCGAGACCATTAGGAACCTTCTGGCCTCGAAAGGAGGAACTACGTTGGACGCACCTACTTCCGGGACGCGCCATGCCTCGTCGCGCCTTCACCTGCGAGAAGTCCGTTCCGCGGGCCAAGCCGTGAAAGATCTTATGTATCCGACGACCGTCTTATACAAAAATCATGATCGCATACAGCAGCTAATAAAAAGTTAATCAAGCCATAATACGCGGTGTAAATTCCTTATTTCGACAATGAAACGGCATTGTGTAAACACTGTAACTATTTGAGTTGCAATATTTTATACATTACTTAACGATTTGCATCCGATTAAAATTTTTACCGAATATTCGGTTCTCTTAAATTAGCGAATAAAAAAAAGTGATCAGGATTTAATGAAGATAAAAGAACTTATTCGGAAAAATCGCTCATTACATTTACTTTATGATTATATTTTTGGTGAATATTTATTTTAAGCAGTTTGATGGTTGAAAGTTACGAATTAAAAGCTTAGAGCTGAGAGAGTTAGAAACTGGGAAATTGGAGTTTGTGTACAAACATCCGCGTGCGTTAAGCTTCTTAATACGTATAATAATCCTATGTATATACTAAAACTTCCTTGTATTCATTGTTGCGTCGGGAACGACGACAGTAGCAGGCGTGTGTACCTTTCCCATCGTTGCGGCCGATCGAGCGGCGGATTGACCGAAGAAGTATGGGCGAGGCGCGATGAAAGTAACGGGGTGATCGTAAGTGGAAACGGATCGTGCGTGCCATACGATAATACGCGGTAGGTACGCAACAATAGGCTACCGTACTGCACCGCTCGAAAGCGTCGCTGATGCAATCCGCGGCAAGTTGTGACACCCGCGAACACACATATACATATAACGCAACGAACGTCGCCGGGGTACACATAAATCGCATACTTATCGCCCTCCTATAGGTAGCCTTGAGACACCACGGTGGTGTATCGAGTTCAGAGATTACAATACCCACACAATGATTTTCTTCATGTTTCTTATTGCAAGTCTAACAAGGGACATTCGGCAACGCGAAAATTAAAAAAAAAATCTGAAATTTTGCACAATTATAGTGTAGACAAATTGTAATGTAATAACGAAACAATTTTTCGTTATTCGTTTTTGGTTTTAGGGGTAAAAACAGCTCTTTGAAACAAAACCGATATATATATTTACAAGCGTATATTATTTAACCTATTAAAGATATGAAAAAACATTTTGAACAAAATTTCATGGTTTCGATAGAATTTTATGACGATATTTTTAAATTTTTAAAGAATTTAATATTTTTCACAAAACCCTCAGCACTGACATTATTTTTTTACAATATCTGAGATTTATTCGGCAACGAAATTAAAGTGCTATCCATGTTTTCCATGAGGGAAAATTTTGCCGAGCTGTCGCTAATTAAAATCGATTAACTACTGTTTATTATGATCAGCGACAATGACCATCAAGTTTAATTTCGTTAACTTGACATCGATAAATTTCATATCAATTATCAATTTATCATAAAATAAGCACATCGTATCAAATAGTTTTATTAATAAATAATCATCAAGTTGATTTGTTTAAAGATACAACTCAGATAAATATGAAACGAGTGATTAAAATAACATGAAAGTAAGACATACTTAGATTAGTAAGAGTAATGGCAAAAATATATAGTTACATTAGCTTGTACATTATGTATGTACGTATATTATAGTATTGTGTAAAAAGTAATACCAAATTAATTTTTTATAATTTCTTTATTTCTTTCCGCGACATTATGACATGCACAGATTCAGATATAAAAAAAAACAAAATGTATTATTATTCACGAGTGAAGAGAGCTATTGTATAATTACAGTAATCTTCAGCGACTATTTTCTTTTGATCAAAGAAGAAAGGTAATAGGTTTGCCATACGTCGTAAATAAATTTATAAACAATGAATATTTTTATAACAATAATTCCGCAACTGTTAAATTATAAGCAGAAATGCTAGAACTTTGACATATAGATGCAATCAAAAAGTTTATATCATTAATGTCACTTGATTATCAACTTTCAAAACTAAGATCTAACGTAATATCTAGGAATAAAACCATGAGAATTTTGTATTATCGATAATACTTTATATTTAAATTTTATATTAATAATTCACAACAAATATATTGCTGTTTAAACACAATAAAAATGATAAATTACATACAATAATATATGTAGGTATTTTTTTTAATATACATATGTATGTACATGTTTATTATTCTCCTACTTTTATAAATTCAGATTTTTTTTCCGCTTTGAATTTTTTTCTATGCGGCGCTATTCTTCCTCTTCTTTCTCTTCACCTGCAAGCTTCACACTTGCAGAGAAGGAGGGATAACAGTAGGAAAAGTCGGCAAAAAAGTGAAAACTGACCGTACTGTTCTAGAAAAATTTTTGCGAGCCGAAAGTTTTAAAAAGTAATACGTACAGCTGACGTTGCATTGTTCAGTTAAATCAGGGCTTCCGATATATTTCAAAATACAAGCCCATCTATATCACTTTTATTCATATTATCAAGTAAGTAATATGTATTATTTTCAGATTATGTAAAAAAGTTTTAATACCTTTTGATTGACGTCAGCAGAAAGTCAGTAGTAGAAAAGTGAAAATTGACCGCATTGTTCTAGAAAGATTCTTGTGAGTAAAAAGCAAAATAAAGCTGACGACTGTTCAGTTGAATCAGAGTTTCCTTCAGAGTTGAATCAGGAAATTGGATCCCATCTATAAATCTTTTTTTTTATATTATCAAGTAAATATGTATTATTGTTGGATTATGTACAAAGGGTTAAATACTTTTTGATTGACGTGCATTAATAAACTTTGATATTAAGAATATCGAAGAGATTTAATTCGAGTATATAAATTAGTGGTAAAGAATTGAGATTTCCTCCTTCCTGTAATTATTAAATATCGGAACGATTAGAATAAAACAGAAACGCTGATTTATATTCAAATTACTTAACTAACATTTACATATTGTGTAAATCTTTTTTCTTTTCAAGTTTTATAACGAATGCCTAGAAAATATATGTATATCGTTCTTGCGTCAATACCAAGAAGTGATTATATATCAGCGCAATAAGGGTTAAGTAAGATGGGCGAGTAGAGCTATTTCAGTTCCTAATGTCATCTGAATCTATAAAGATCCCTTGTGTTTTCTCGCTAATAATCATTAATTATATATGGGATGGTGGGATTTAGAATTCGGGACTCTTCTGCTATTAATCACTTGCGTTAGCACGGAGCCACGCGTCATCCCAAACTTTTGTTCAAAATGTCTTTTTATATCTCTAATAATTTAAATAATATTCGCTTATAAATATATAAATATTTCAAGGAACTATTTTTATCCCTAGAACCAAAAACAAGCACCAACGAAATATTGTTTTGTTAGGTCTGTCTATTCTATAATTCTGTAAAGTTTCAGATATTTTTTTTAATTTTTGCGTCGCTAAATATCCTTTGTCAAATAGAACGACACATTTCCAACTTATATTTTCGTTTTTCCGAAAACTCGTATTTGTAGAAATCCCAGTGGTTTTAAATTGGTGATAATTAGGAAAAAACTTATTGTTAGACAAGCTACGTTGACAGAGTATCGTTATGTGACATTTGTTTCAAGCTCAAATTTTGGCATAATTTTCATCTCACTTTAATAGAAATACTAAAAAGAGTATTTTAAAGTGATTTTTTTTGCCTGAAATAATAGAAAAGATCACGCATACATAAGCTTTGTGTCGACGGTGGAAGAAAGGTTGCAATGGACAACATAAACGACCCATGTATTGGGAACTGAGCCATATTTGAGCCAGATGTCCTATATCACTATTTTCGAATTCCTAGTAAAGTCAATTTACGGCGAACAACTGTTTCGAGAAGAAAGTTCGAAAGGTCGTTCCGTGTGATTTGAGCTTTAGTACCGCGTGTCATTCCACGGTAGCGGACCTTTCGATTGGGAGTAGGAGTCGATATTGCCTTGATACTGTCGCGTACGGTGCACGATTTATTAATCCACCACGTGGTGCACACGCTCGTAAGATAATGCCTCGTATTTCCAGCGCACATTTACCGCTAAGTGTGCTTGCCCGGCTCTCATTTCGTGCTTAAGTCGCGTGTCACGCTCATATTAGACAAATTGAACGAAAGATCAGGCCGTCACTCGTTTAGCACTAATTGCATGGCGCGAATACTTTTAAGCGTGCAGAATTCTCACCTTTATCTAACGCTAAACGCAGCCTTCCGATTCCGAGTTTGATGCTTTTGATATAAAGATTGCGTACAATATGAGATAAAAATCAGGTAGTTTATCGTTAAAATGGAATATTTTATTATAAACTATTACGTTGATTATATTATATAAAATATAAACATAATAATTCAGAATATAATCTTATACACTCCTACTACAATTAAAAATAAAGATGACGTGTATTAAAAAATGTCAAACAATTAATTACAATTTATTTTATTACAAATATATTTTATAAAAATTATTTTTAATATACAAAGATATTAAGATATTTAATGCAATAGAATATTTTATTTTTGAAAATAATACAGAATGTATTTTTATATTAGTGATCAATACAAGTAACTATAAATATTCGTGGTTGTATTTAGAATTAGTTACTGCAATAGGTTTATTCCAAAGCGAACTGTATCTGAAAAAAAATAGCTTCTGTCAGAAGCATGTAATCTTATTAAGGTGAATGAGATATAGAGAGTGATTGATATTCTTGTTCAACGTTTTACCACATTTGCAATCCAAATTAGACATTCCGTATAGGGTGTTACGGAAGCAAACGAGTTTAATCGCAATTTGATCGAAAAAACTTGAGGCTAAGGTAAAAAAAATGGCAATTAATTACCAAATGATTAATAATCACAGAAAGTTAATAGACTCAGTTAATATCCTAATCCCAACACAAATTTATATAAGGCTAAATTTTAATAACAAAAGTAAGAAACAAAAGATTACTTTTTGTAAACTTTTTAAATTTACTTTGATTGTCACTTTAAGATTATATTTCAATGTTATAGAAAATCATCAAATTCCTGATTTAATATTAATTGTCAAAATAAAAATCATTACAAATCAAATATCCATTATATAATAATTTTCAGAATATTGGCTTTATATTTCACAAACAATTAACTCTACAATCTAACGATACAACAATTAAGTCTGGAACATTTATATTTTATGAAAAATACATTTTAAGCAGAAAAGGATTAATTAGTCATCAACTCATCATAAAGTTATACATCAAATAATTTTGTGCACGAGCATATATTTTCCCGGCTTATATGTATAGAAAGTATCAGACTACTCATACTATCTTTTTTATTCAGAAACAGAGTGTTATATAAAAATGAATAAAAGAAATTTTATGTATCACTGTAGAATTGACTGATGTATGATTTTCTAGAAAAAATTGGAAGTTATTGACATCACAGATAACTTTAAATTTCAAATAGAAGCATACATCACATGTCACAAATGTGGTATCATATTCGATAGGACTCTTCAAACAACTTTTACTGGAATCATTTTTTTTATTATTCTACTATTGACCGAAAAAAATTGAAAAAACAAAAATTGAAAAAACAATCTTAAATAGATTATAACTTATCTTTAAAATAGTTTTTCAATTTTAAATTTTCGAATTATCTTCCATGTTACATACCAAATTAATAAATGACGTAATTAAGAAGATTACAGGTACTGAATTGACAAATGACAACGTCAACGTTAATTGACTTGATTTAACATTCGTGTATTTACATTAAGATAAGTGGGTAAGTGCAGGGTACGTGCAGCGATCCTAAGTTGACTGGACAATATCCGACATCGAGTACAGGCTTGTTTAAATGTCAGTAGAATGTAATTCGAACATTTAATTTAAAAAACTATTTTAAATGTTAACCTGTTAAAAATTTCTGTTTTCAAAATTTTTCTCGGTCAATAGTTGGAATAATAAAAAAACGGTAAAAGTTATTATTTCGAAGAGACCTATTGAATGATAGTACATTTGATATATGCTTTTATTTGAAATTTAAAGTTATTTTCAGTTTTTTTTCGGGAAAACCGTAGAAGCACCAATCAATGCTACCGATACGGTTTCTTATAATTTTTTTTTATTTATTCTTTATGACACTGTTTCTGAATAATAAAAGGGGTAAAGTTAGTCCGATACATAAACTATCTATTTAATGTACATGATATTTAGAGTTTTTCGTCGCGTTACGTATTACGCCCTCCGGTAAAAATCCATATATAGTTTAATAGAAATGGTGACGTAAAATCATCGAGCGGTCATCGTCGATCGCGGAAGAAGAAAACTTTGGACAACTACGTCATCATCGCGTCCCCGAGTCTTCGCCGAGTTCCTGTACTCCGTGCGGTTAGATAACAGCAGGAAGCCAATTCGGTTGCATAATATCGACGTTGTGCAATCGATACCTTCACCTTATGCGCGCTTTATATCGTTATGTGGAGAGAGAAAATCCTGCCCAGAGAAAGGGGACGGTGAAGCAAGGTATATGTTTCGGATAGAATTTCGTCCAAAATTTAATCCTGTGTTGGATTGGTTCGGTAGAGATTATATTAGTTGAGAAATTTACGAGCAAAATTTACGAGTAAAGTTTTGAAAGATATAATTAAACGATAAAAATTTTTTAAATTTAATATTATTCGAGATACTAAAAAAAATAAAATATTATTCTTTAGAAATTTATTGAATATATTATAGATAACTTTAAGTTTAACTAAAAGTAAAATTATTAGAACAACTTCCGATTAGTTAGATAAACACGAGGAAATAACGGATATTAGATTTGTTCATCGAACAATCGCAACTATTTCTTTCGTCGTCGTATTGCGCACGACATGCATCATTATCGGGCGAAATGTAACTACTAAACGACATACTACTTATACGCTATAAAGAGCCTAATTTGAGCCGCTCGTAGCAGCTGCGAGGATAGTTTTAACGGCGTTCGGAGAGAATCACACCGGATGCAGTCTCTATATATCGTCGCCGAGATATGTTTAAACTATGTGCTTGTAGTGCGATTGCGAACAAGACGAGAGACATCGATCGAGCACTTTCTCGTTAAAGTCGCGCCTTTTCTCGCAGTCCAATTTCGCATGCGGCTTTCGATCTTTTCGGTGTTTCATATTTAAGTACGAATCAATCGACGAGCCACGGCGATTTTATCGAGGCGAGATCGATTCGTGTCCAGTTGAATCGCGATGGTCGGCAGATAATTTTAATTAAAAAGTCATCGAAGTTTTAAATAATACTTTTTTTTGTGTATCCGATATGTGTTGTAATATAACAATAATAATAATAATAATAATGCTAGGGGGAAGGAGGCGGTTCTCAGCGAAGTCCGCCTGTGGCACTCAGACTCACAATCAGTTAGGTCCATTGTGCCTCCCCTTTTTCTTTTTACCGATTACGGAAGTCCGGTTCTCCTCCAGAAGACGAGTCGGTCTCCAATCGGTAGGCGTTCGAAATGTGGGATATAAACGGGATGAAGAGCCACTGGGATTTTAACTCAGAACCTTTCCATTCTACTAATCACTCGCGTTAGCCCGGAGCAATGCGTCATGATTCCTATTGAATATAATATAAAGCAGACATATTCTTTTTTTCCTATTATATTGATTGCATCTCGATTTTAATATCATCTTTGATTTCTCTTCGTTTTTGATGAGAGAGGATGAAATCATAATACCATAAAATTTATTTATTGGCTGAAATTCTATAATTGATATTGGTTTCTATTATAACTGCAATTTTTTAAAAAATATTTTCATTTTTATTTTTGAGGTTAACTGCAATATGCAATATTTTTACATTTTAAACAAAGAAAATAAAATAAAAATTCTGCATTTGATCATCAATACTATAATAACTTGAAAGCGAGTTACGCTTTCAAATGCACTCTACCTGACTACAATTTTACCTGACGAATCTAATCATAAGTTTTATTGATTTGAACGTAGGATTGGATAATGAATACTTATAAAATATTTTAAAGTATAAATATTGTTAACTCGGAATTATTGCCGCTATTGTTAATGATATTCGAAAATAGAAGCTCATTTTAATACACCGTATGTTACCGATCACAATAGACTAGCTAATATTTAAGCAGCGCTGAATAACAGCGATACCGGAGTGACTAGAATGGATATTCGCATTCTGCTTAAAATTCCGCTCGTTCTCGCCCGCTATACTCCGGTAAACTAACAAATGTTGCGTTAGCAGCCGCCCTGAATCTCTGATATAAATTCTTGCTCGGCGATCGGTTCGAATTATCGCTACTTTCGTCACAGTATAAAGTGACTTCCTAAAAATCCCGTTACGTAGAATTTCTTACAATCAGTGATGAATCTTTTTTCGATTAAATTAATATTTTTTGCATTACAAAATAAAAGGAAATAATAATTGATGGTGATAAAAATTGATTCCAATTACAAAGTACATGCTGTAATAAATAGATTTGAAAATTATTTCGCGAAAGAGAGGTATGAATTTTTTTCTTTGAGAATAAAAAGCAATCTCTTCTCTTGCCCGCAACTCGGCAACCGAGTGTCACACCCGAGCGAGCATTATTGATAGTGTTTTCTCTGGCGTGTCTCGAAGGTGGCATGAGCACGTGGGCAGCTAGGCGTGTATCGATACATTTCCGAGATATCATGTCTGCTGGAAAAGCCGAACGCGATGAGGTAATCAATGCGGGAAACCAGTGCTAACAACACGCGTACGGAAAGCGATGCAATGGGTTCACTTTTTTTTAAATTGGAACGCGGCCCAATCTCGAGCTATCTAGTAGCGGACTGCGAACGTTAAAAGTCAATTACTTGTAACTTGTAGCTTTCTTTTGCATAACAGAAAATGGATCAAAGACCGTCCACGGTTTATGTCTATAAATTTGTTTAAAAAGTTTTATAAATATGAATAATAGCAAGTAGAATTCAATTACGCAAGTACGCGTAAAATCATTACGCAAACGAGGGCGTAAGTACGCTCTCGAAGCGTAAGTAAGTTTCACGAAACATCCTACGCAATCCACGTACGTATATGAAGTGTCTATCGAGCAAGGATATGTCAACCACCGTTGAGATATGAACGTGTAGCATAAAAAGCGAGAAAAGCGCTATTCGGTTGCGCAATAATTTAGCTCAAGTCGTACCGTGTCGATGGATCGAGGGGCCGTTTCGGAAAATCTTACAGAAAATCTTACAAAGACAGCGAACGCGAAGAAGCGCCAATGCGAAAAAAGAAACTCGCGGAAAAGGGAAGAAGAAGAGAAAAAAAGAAGTTGCGGGTCAACGGCATACATCGAGTGCGACATAAATCAATCTCTCGATTACGCAACGTTGATTTATCGTCGACGTTGGTCGCGCTCGTTAGATGTTTCTCTCTCTCTCTCTCTCTCTCTCTCTCTCTCTCTCTCTCTCTCTCTCTCTCTCTCTCTCGGCCACGTGCGTTTGTGCAGCGCTCGCAGGTCGCGTGCACACGCATTCGCTCGCGTAAATATCGGCTGGTATACGCGTCGTGCGGTGCATACCGGTGTGCAGGCAATCCGCGTGCGGACAGCTAATCGGCGCCGTAACATCGTCGCGAATAAAAGAAGGCTATTAACGCGCGCCAACCAGCGTCGTTTACTGCGCGTTTGTTCCGGCTCGCCGGTGGTCATATGGATTTTAGCGTCTGCTAGTCGTAAACAACCGTGCAGCGGAAAAGTCGCTGGTAGGGGGGGGGGGGGAAGACTAACTAACGAAATGAACGTTATTGCTAATAAACTTATCTATTTTATCGCTATAAGTATTTTATCGAAAATGACATTTAGCCCGCGTGAGACTTAAATTCTTCACATTTTTTTTTCGCTTTTTCATTGCTTTACTCGTTGAGAAGAAATTACTTCGCGTTGTTTTGTATCTAACGTCGCATTTAGATTTAGAAATTTCTATCTCGGTTCGGCCATTTGTCAGATGTGAGCGCTCGTTTCGATTTTACCCAGAAATTCGCGGCGATATCCCGTCATACTCTGCGCGTATGTCTAATTAATCACGTTGCGAAACGCTTGCGCAAGGCAAGCGGTGTCTTTGATTTTTAACGTGTTGTTCCTGTCGGACATGCATTTTTCTTTTTACACGTGAGATTATTTCTAGTCTCGTTCCGGCATCCGTTGTTCTCTAAGCGCTCGCGGAAATTTCACTGCCGTCGTTTTCTTTCTATTTCCTACGGTTATCGCCAGTTTCGGAAACTGTTCGATATTGCATCCTTCGTAAGTGAATCTCTCTTTGTAGATCCGCTGCAGATCGATGCATCACCAGCCGGAACATTGTCTATAATTTAATATATCTATCATAACATTGAAAAATAATATACATATACAACATGATAAATAATGCTTCTCGAATAATGTACTTGTGTACAACGTTTAAATAATATATAATATACTTTCCCGTTTTAAATAATAAAAAAATTAAAATTATATAAAAATAATAATAATTCAAACGAATGAATTAATCAACTATTGGCTCTCGACAATAGAATTTAACCAGTAGTTACTGGGGAGAAATTAGTATTGAGAGTCAAATAATAAAGAATTATTATTATTTTACTTTTCTTATGAACATTTATATCTCAGAATAAAATCACGCGTTAAATTTATTTTTTTTATTCACTAAAAAAAATCGCACAACCCGCAAAATTCTTGATTTATAGATACCCGTCAAAGTCACACAGTCACATTTCTCTCGAGGCATAAAAATTTGATAGGAAGTAACAGTAATCAATTAAATTATGTAAATACTTTCTCGATCGAGATAAGATAAATTGTGTTCTTCAAATCAATGTTAGATTTAATGTTCGCCGTTCGAGATTAATTTCGTGCACAAGAAACGGAGCATTGGACAAAATTAAATTCTTTTATGTCAGCTATTAAAATATATTACGGGCGGCAACACAAGTCGGTCGGCAAACGTTCTTCGTACGTGTTGTGTACTCCGGCGCGTTGTAGCGTACACAAGGTCGCCGCACTACCATTCGCACCTCGACGCTCGAGCAGGCGGGTAATAGCGCGTAATCTTCGTGTTAAAACGCGCACATTTTTCACAATCGATTAGAGATTTGTCTGCACGACTAATTAATTCTTGCGACTACCGTTTCGTACTATCTCTTGAGCTTGTAGGGCTTTTCGAAGTGAGATATTTCGCGCGACTTGTTCTCTCGAAGAGATAAAGAATAGAAATTAGAAACTGTCATTATTTCGCGTTATTTGCAACATATCTTTTTAATGACGCCTGTCGGATCGTACATTGCGTCGCATTTACACTTCAATTTAAGTACAATCTATCACTTTCATCCAGAATAGAGCGAGATAACATTGCTGCTTTATACTTTTATGATATGATGTGATTGATTCCAATTGATTCGTAATGGGAACGATACGTCGTTATTAAAATTTAATCTGAGATACGGAACGGAATATATTTTTAGCGTACATTTACTTTACAACACGATGTATATTTTGTAGAATCGGTTAACGCGAGGTCACGGCCTTGCCGCGGCATTTTTTATTTACGGCGTACAGCGCGCTGTTAACGAAAGGTCTTTCCGTTATCACTCAGGCAGCGAGACTCGAATCGGCAGTACGACATCCCGCGTGTCGTCGCGTTATTATCCCACCAGATTCCATTGGGACAAGTACCGAGAGAAAACGCGATTACTCTCTGCATAAGATTAGTTATTACCTCTCCGCGCAATTAATTATCCACTAGAATTAACGATTCATAAACCGTACCGAGGCGACTTATTCAAGCAGATATATCGCGTGATTTGTTCAGCGAAGTAGAAACCGCGGCGATAAAGAAAGAACATTATAAGTCATTGTTTCATCACGGTGATTGTTTTTTTTTCTTTAATACATTTTTAATATAACTCGCCTATTAAATATGTATATTTGTTTGTTACAGATCAAACGCGCGGAGTAACACACGAATCCTGCCCGGTCGAATGTTTCAATTCGTGATATATCGCAATCGTATTTATTAATATTTCGTGTATTTTGCGGGAGTGTCGTGCAAAAAGTCTCGCGATCGTATTCATTAATATTTTGTGTACTTTGCGGGGTGCCGTGTAAAAAGTCGCGCGATCGTACTTCCGTTTTCGCGTTTTCGCGTGTGTTGTGCAACGACGAGGGATCTGAAAGGAGAGACCTTGGAGAGGGAGGGGAGCCCTTCGGACGACGGCGGAGCAACTAAAGGGTGAGTGTTTTATTATTTATTATCTTATTTGCTCGCGGAATTCAAATATGCCTGTTATCTTAAGATTTTTTTCTCTTGCTGCACGTGTTACAGTTATCTGTACACTGAAAAAAAATTCTGATTAAAAACAAACGAATCAGAAAACTCTTGTATGCGTGATCAAATATTCTGGCTCGTATACAATAGCAATTTTCTATCGTTGTACCGATTTTTTTTACTCTGTCTTTGATAATTATATATTAATGTAATCTATTCGTCCATGTTAATTCCGGATAATTAAACTAAAAAATATAATACACTGTCGAAAGCTCGTATACGAAAGCATCGTGGGACACTCTGCATTTTCGAAAAGATATCGGCAAGCACATCGATTAATAGGTGAAAAGCGCGCGAGAGGTATTAGCGTGAAGTAACGTCGAGGCCGAGTACCGGTTGTAACGGTACGTTACTGTATTGTGCATTATCTATAAATTGCGTTTCTCACTGTGTGTACGTGCATAGGCAGCGCGTTTTTCTTCAGCCTTGAGAACACCGCGAGCCCGTTATGCACACGCGTGCTTATCTACGTCTCAATCGCTATTACTGCCGGTATGAAAGTGCGAGTCCATAGTGAAAAGTATGACACGCTAATGACATAAGACCTCGGTCGAGCGGGGCGACCGGGACTCAGGAAATTAACGCGTCGTAATTAATACCGTACTACGAAACTCAGGAATGCATTGTTTCGAAACCTTTAACGGCACACCGCGGACAGTTCCGTCTCCCTCGATATCGCGACTGAGAGGACGCAGGCGCGCCTCGCCTTGAAAGATCTCTGAGATCGGGCGGTATATTACCCGGGATTCTCGGGAACAAGTTTCTTCTTAAAATGCAAATGAGAAAGCTCGACGCCGTTGCTTTCTAATTTCCTAATTTTCATTCAAAGTATTTTAACAATTAACCGTATTCAACTAACTTTCTGATACTGAATCGTTAGGTGCACTCTAGTGTCCTCTTGTCAACTACGTTTTAAAACGGAGAAATTTGCAGGTTGTTTTTGAAGAATATACTCTATAAAACGGAATAATTAAGCATTAATAAAATATAAAAGAATTATTATATGCAATTAAAAAATACGCGGGGCGAACTGAGATAAATTCTTTTATGAGATAAATTCTAATTCGTAAACTATAGGCTCGCTAAACTGAAGGCTAAAGTTTGCTTATATTTACATTTGTCTTGATTTTGACAAGGAAAAATCTTTAATCTTTCTTCATAACTCGACGTCAGCGAGTGATCAGCGTAAGCTGTTTTATTTCCTGTTTGACTTTTAATTCTCCTGATTGAGAAAAGGGATATCTGCCTCAGTTTGTCAGGGCACTAGATAAGACGCCACCAAAAGCGAGCCGCGCGTAAATGTCGCGGGCGCGGAGAAAGTCGGTTTAAATAATAATGCACATTCGTAAGTTTTTTTTTTAAACAAATGCGCCGACGGCATTACGTCAGGGGTGCAGTCGCTCGAGGTGCGCGCACGTAATGCATCCGTGGAAGCGTGGGAGCCGCGGGCCGCCGAGTATGAGTGCGAGAGCGGCTTCCTCTCACGGCGTCGTAGCCGCGCTTTATCTCACCGTTTATAAATAAGGCGACCTCTCTCTTTCTCTCGGCGGAGGAGAAGGAGGAGAAGGTACGCGTTGCTCAGTTCCGGCTTCCAGTCGCCCGAGTCTCTATTAATACTCGATCCCCTTAGTCTCTCCGTCCTCTGCCTCTCTCTCTCTTTCTCCCGTCTCTCTTCCTCCTCCTGCTCCACAGCCTCTTTTTCACCTCGTTCGTCGATCCGTTATTCAATCCTTCTGTCTTCCCGCCACTTCGCGCGCGAGCGCTTCTTCCATCGGTAATTCCCAGGGAAATCGTACATTAGACGAGTCCACTCTAAACGAGATTCTGTTTTAGGATTTTAATTAAAGGAATACGAATATTAAGAGATGAATAATTATAAAAGTGAGCGCGAGTTTGGTCTAGTAGACAGCGTACTGGTCTACTACACTGTGAAGGTACCGGATTCGATCCCCGACAAACCCTCAAATTTTTCACACTCTCGGAAGACAATGGCAAACCTCCGAGAATATCGCTTTCAGTGTGCGAGGGCCATTCGCGCTGATCTGCAATTGACCTAGAAATTTTACCAATCACTAAAAATCGAGATGTTGAATGAATCACGCATCATCCCAGTATTAATTGTTAATATTAAATTATTAATATTACGTTTATATTATATCGGAATTGGTATAGTATCGGTTTACGGCAGACAGAGAGAGAGAGAGAGAGAGAGAGAGAGAGAGAGAGAGACTTATTCTAAAACTTTTTACTTTATGTAATATATTCGGTAATAAAATTTACATTATTTTGTAATATATTTTAATCCGAAATAATGTCCTATATTTGATTGATTTGTTCCTTTAACGTTGAAGGATGTAGATAATCTCTTTTACAAACTATTAACAAAATGATGAAAAATTGCTGTCGTAATTTAAATAACTGAAAAACTTTATTCTCATGTTGAAGTTGCATCTCCGCAAAAAAAAAACGATGATAGGGTGACGTCTAGTCTTAAATCGAATCTAATATCGACAATTTGTTTATTTTCTATATTTAACTATGACGATCCATTTTATATATCACTATATTTATTTTTATTAATATTTTATAATATCAGGCTGATATTATAAAACAGAATGGAGAGAGAATACTTGACATCTTCCCTGATACTATCAGAAATTTTCATTTGCGGTGTAGGGTGCCGGTTTAGGTAAGCGCATAATCGGGCTTACGGTCCAACGCACGCACGCACTCTCCCGTACGTGGTCCCGCCAGTATAGATAACACTGTTGTTCGACACCATTGTAACCAACAGGCATTTGCGTGCGGCAGGAATGTCCACGGTCACGTCTAATCACGGTTAATCGGTATTCTAATCATGCGGCCGCAACCAAATCGAGATAATCGATCGCGGTCAACGCAGCGATCCCGCACTCGTGCACTCGAAGCGAGCGCTCGAACAAAGCGTTGTAACGTAATTAAGTGATTACAATTAGCTACGGGCATCGAATAATTTTCTCCTTCCGTGATTCATGATATAAACAGTTGATAGCCGTACCATATGCTCGACACCCGGAAATGATTGTCAAGTGGAGAATCATAATTGATTATCTCTTGTTCTTCAAGTATAAAAATGTAGATTACTTTCGGCAATTTTGTTATTTGTGTCATCGCTATTTTGACGACTTGTTTTTAATTATTGTAGATGTGATTCGTATTTTTATCTTTTTGTTAAAATTATTTTTTAATTAAACATAAATTTTTCACTTTTATTTAATGTGGTTGCATTCAATGTTATTTTTAAAGTTTTTCTCATTAACTTATGTCATTAATATATGTATGTCGCATGCTCGAATAAAAATTTATCTATTTTAAATTAGAAGAATTATAAAAATGTATATGTTACACGCGTTTTGAAATATCTCGAAAAAAATTATGTCAAAGTCAATAAAAATACACACTAGTTGAGTAATCAGTCTAACTCGTACGTGTCATATATAATATAGCTGAATTAGATAATATCACTGACGCCACTTATCTTTAATCTTGAGCACTAAAGATCCCGCTACTTCTCACCGCTTTACTCCAACATATTGGAGCAACTGTATTACAATAATACGATAGTGAAAGTAATTTCTATATTCTAACGCATGTAAATCTGAGACGAATAGATGTATCATATGACGATAAGATAGTAACATTACTCTAATTCTGAACCGCGTCGCACAAATTTTTTTTCAATTTGCGAAAAAGCTTCGTTTATTTTTGAAACGCCGCTATCGTCGGCGATAACGACGAGGGGTGAAAAATGTAATTCTTATCGCGTTGGGAGAAAAAATAAATCGCATGCGACGCCGACAGTGGTGATTTCACCAGTGAATCACGGTCGATTTATGGCGAATTAGTAGAATGTTATTGGACTAGTCTTCATAAATTGGCTTCTTCTCTGTTAAAATCGCGAATTGACCAGAAACGGATAAAGAGCGCAAATAATTTGCAAACTTATTTCGTGCATTTTTTGTGTGAATAAAAATCGTGTATTAATTCTCTTAATAAATTACAATAAATATATGTATAAGTGAATGAAGATAATTCTATAAATGTATGTCTATAAACACACGATCTTTGCAGTAATAATATTTATGTAATGGATGTTTCATCGATTGTAAAATTAAATGAGACACAGATATGTCGGTATCTGTAATATTCGATGATAACGTGCATCGCATTTTACTATCGAGATTAAATTATGATTATGAACCATTCCGATTGACGGTCAATTTTTCAAAGAGGTATTAATGCATCTGTTAGCATTTAAATGGTTAATAATGTAAGGAGCATTCGCGCTTATATCTAATGTAAAGAAATCGAGTGTCGTAAACTCTTTATTACAATTACAACTCGCGTCAGTAAGGACTAATTTTCCTGGAAAGGATATCTAAAGTACACCGAGAATAAAACCGCGCCGCGGACAAACACGTACAAAATGTTTATGATAATTGCAAATTACAGGAGAGTACAAGTATCAAGATAAAGAGCCGGCGTGAAATGTCGACGACAATATCTCGCTTTCTGCGTTAAATACACGCTGGATCACGTTGTTTCAAGAGCTTTCAGGAATGGCTCGTGCATTAATTCTAAAAGGTATAAAAAGTACATTAAACACGATAAATTCTCATTGTATAAATTTATCGCCTTGCTCTCGTTTTTTCTGAAGAATTCCAGATATTAATTATACACTTACGTTTTTAAAATAATAATGCACTGTCACATTTATAATTTCAACGTCATTCTTGATTGTCATCGCGATCAGTTTGAACGTTAAAATTTTATTTATCGCATCAGACGCTATAAAGATTTCACATTAAATTTCACATTAATTTTGTATTTCACATTAAAAGAGACATCTTTCTTAAATTTTAAAGAGCAGATTATGCGAAGAGAGATTTAAATTAAATATATAGAAAGATTATAATGTATAAAGTCTCCATTAATAATTTCCATGAAATAGGAATTCGGCATTTTTTCCCGGAAGATTATTAGCCTCACAGAGTGTCGGAGTTTAATTACATTTGTTATCTAGCATTGTAACAGCTGAAATCGTATCACGAAGGTGTAATAATAGGTTTAATATTTCACGAATATTTTACCGGGTTCCAGAAACACCGAGCTCGCACCTGAAAGGTATGCCGCGATAACGGTGAAAGGCGAATAACACAAGTGCCTCCGAAGTCGCATAGTTTCCGTCTAATAACAGTAGCAACCGCCAAGACTCGTTATTACAATTATTTTAAACGTGAACCTTTAACCGCCCCGTCTATTACCATTAGCCCGCCGCGTAATAGTTATCGGGGCGTAAAGAAGGCAGTCTCCTTTCTTCTCGATTTATGTAACGAGTCTGATAGTCCGATCACCGTTATTCCGTCAATAATACAAATCTATCCGCCTACAAAGCGGACCCGTTTCCCGTCCCCGCATCGGCAAGCATCCGCGCGCGCGCGCGCGCGGAATTGATCTCGTTACTGATGCTGCAGACGCTGAGAGATCCCTATTTACGTGTTGCCGCGGAGTGTAGCGTCGTGAATTCTCGCTGTATCCGGCGATCGTTTCCTGTCTTCTCTCTCTTGTCTAACGGGCTCGGTTATTTGGCGTTTCATTTCATAATTATCGCGAGTTATGACATCCGTCCGGCACGGCGGCGCGGCACGGCATCTTGCCGATATCTGCGAAAAGTTGTCCGCTGTAAACAGGTTTCGCTGCAACACGGGCATTCGTGAGATATTCATCCTTCGTGCAGCGGCGAGCAGAAAAATTTCGGATTAATCGTGTAAGCATATTAGAATCGATTCTCCTGCGGAATGTTGAAACATACCGCCTCCATTGTGGCGGCTTTCAATTTTCTATACACGTCGGTTCTACTCTACAGCACTGAACTCCAGCTGCTGCCAGGGCTTGATATCGTCCAAATGGATACATTGTTCCAACCGCGGTTACGATATGAGACCATTGGACATTTGATTTATCCGATATCAAACTCGGAAACTTCGTGAGACTTTGAAGTTTGTCGCGTGAAAATATATATATATGTATATATTAACTTTTGATATTAAAGTAAACTAGGTCTTTCCGTCGTGTGTCGGCGAGTAACACCGACTGCAATTTTATGGATTGCACAATCCATTGCGACATACAATACTTTCGTCGTATATTTTCAGTTCTTAAGAATTACCACGGTAGTCAAGGACGCTGCTATCTTAAATGCAGTACTACTAAATAGCTAGTACATATTGTACTTTAAAATAGTATAGTTTAATGGAGAAGTAGATTATTTCTCGAAAATTTTATTGCGATACAATGTCCTTTTAAAAGGGTCTTATTATATAAATCATGCGGAAGAATGCGACTGCCTATCCTTAAATTACTAAATAAATAAAAAGAAATCCGCGATTTAACAAGTGGAAACTTTATATTTTTCCTGAAAAATCATAATTTTTAACATATTAACTTTTGAATACTTATATAAGGTGAAGTCAAGTCCGCAGCTTCTAAAATTAAATGAAATATTAATATCCATTTCTATCAGTGTGAATTAACTTTAATCTCGGTTCAATTTATTTTATATTTTTTTCTTATTGTTAAATCTAGAGAAAGAGAATGAGAAGTAAGTTAAACCAAGACTAAAGTTAATCTGCATTGATAGAAATGGCCATAAAAATTCCAGATCAGCATTGTGTGTGACATTTTGATGCTCGAGAGTCTTACGTTGAAATCGCGAGGTTTGATGGCGGGTCAAAGATTAGTCGAAGGCAGGGAAATCGCATCGGAAGACGTTATTAATAGACCTGATCGTACCGCGTGGGAACCGAATCACTGCTGGAACTAATTGTCACGGGTGTGTTGCGACTCACGGTCGGTCAGGGTCGGTGAGCGCCGGAGTTCCGTCGCGGCCGGAAGTCTCCGCGGGCTTTTCGACGATACCGAGGAAACGAAGCACCGCGCTACGACGAATAATGCTATCGTGTCATCGGCACGTCCGTTTCACGATATCGCTCATGACTCCCGTGAGTCAGAAAGAGGCGGTCAGCGTGCGCTGCAGATAAAGATCGCCAAGTCAAGTGCCCAACCGCAGCTTGACATAGCTTGACGTGTGTGCGAAAAAAAAGACTGATTTTTATCAGCTTCGCAATTGTACAGTCCGCAATTCTCTGAGAAAGAAAGACCCAAAATGATGAACGATATCTTACTCTGTAACAAGATGTCTATAATTCAATCTCTCTTTCCCTAATTTTTTAAGTGGGATTTTACAAATGGAAAATTTCATAAAAGTTTTATGTAATTGATTGTTATGTTACAGAAACAGATTGTTGCATTTTAATCAAGTTGTTGCTTTTATATCGATAAAAGGCAACATTATATTTTATAATCCATGACATTTATTTCAATAATCTTGGGATATCTTTTGTATTTTCTCAAGTATGAACTCGGGTCCTGAGTTCAAATCTCGATCATCTCACGTATAATTTTCAGCGGGTAGTCTCAGAGGATCTTATAAATCTAGGTGACATTAGGGACTGAACTTATAGCCCTACTCGTTTATATTGATTTCATAAAAAAAAAACTTAATTGCCTGTACACGAATCATTTATGTGTGACTATAATTTCTATGCCGCAACAAAAAACGACATCGTTTGTGGTAGCAAGACGATGCCGACAGGTGATCGTGCCGATATTGGAGCGCCTTGACATGGCAGAAACGACACAATCAGATAGCGGAAAAGGTGTAGCGTAACAATGCTTATCAATCGAAAAGTTGAAAAGAACAATGAAATGAATTAATGAAATTAATAATTAATATAATCTGCAGCATGGAGACATTACTATGCGATACGTATAAAAACTTTTGCACTATTCTTTTCGGTTCGTAACGCTCGTGGCCAGAATGGCGAGTTCTTTTTATAGTCGCTGCCAGTCGTTGCGACGGATAATTTGCCCGTTAAGAGCATTCTCGAATTAACTCGTGTTCCCTCTTACTTACGACGAGCTCGCGCGAAACTATTTTCGCTACGCCTCGGGTACGCGCGCAGGAAGCAGCAACGATTTCCACAAGATGACGTAATTTCGCGCAATGAGTCCGACAATGAGCGACGACGGATCCGGCGCAAAAATTACTTGGAAGAGGGAGAGGACGACGACGAAGACGACGGAGCGGAGAAGGAAGTGACGCGACGCAGAATCACGCGGACTTACCGGAAATAATCTCATCGGAAAATAACGCGTCATCCAGTGCTGGCGTACAAGGAGCACGACTCTTGCACGAACGCGAGTGCGTGCGCGTGCACGAGTCGCGTGACATTTTCCTCTTTCTTCATGGCAATAGCGACGACGGCGACTTTTTTTTGCCCGACGAGCGTTTTAATGTGCTATTGCTCTTATTTAGATAATGGCGATGCAAGCAACCGCCAGTGGTCTGGCGATAATAAATGATGGTTGGCTTAGCTGTCGTAAACTTGCTGTGAACCGGCTTTTAATTTTCTCAAAACTTTTTATTTAAAATAAAAATTGTATCTCTTGTTCTAAAACTGTGATTAATCAGACAAATGCAAATTGAGCTATTATAATTTTATAGGTATTTTTTTACGAAATGCTAATGCTAATACAAATGTTGGCGCGAAATATGAAACATATATGAGCTTTTTATTAATAGCAGATTATTAGTTAGCAGTAAGTTGTATTATTAGTGAATAAACAGATTTACTCATTATCGTATCGGAACTAATCTTACAGTGCGCAATAAAAATTCAGCAAAGATAATGTAATGTAATGATAAAACATGAAGAATTCTGTCGGAAAAGAAAATCGTAAAAGAAAATCGTAAAATACGAGTGATGGTTACACCCATCATCATCACCATATTATCACAGTAGATGTTATCGCCGTGACTACCATTAAATGCCGACGACGAGTCATCGGAGTTGGTTACTCAGCTTGCGGCCGTGCGACTCTGACCGACCTCCCCCTTTTTTTCCTTCTCCTCGTGGATAGAATTCAAATGAAGAACCCGATTAACCGGCGTGTCCGAACTATTCCGGGAAGAAATTCCTGCGCATGGACGGAAGTCGGAATATCTTCGTTCGCGAGCGGCGTCATCACGTTCGCCAGATACACGAGGCGATGTTTACTGAGAAGCAAAAAGCGTCGCGTTTGTAAAAAATGACAATTATAGATTATGACGGCACTGCCTTCTTCAGCATTTTAATTATTGGATCAAACAAATGCAAATTGAACGGTAGAAAACGAGGAAAACTTTGAGAACCATCAAGCGTGAAGAGTATATTTTACACATTCCGTTTGAAAAATCTTTAATGGTACCTATTTAGAAAATAACGACTTATCTAATTACGATTGATTTGCAAATATCGAGGAGGATATTTGATCAAATTTCACGTTTCTACGCTAATATACGTTGACTCTGATTGTGAGCTTGAACCACTGAGGAATAAGTCCGTGTACTTTTTCCCACGCGACGTTCTTTCTCTTCCTCTTATTTTCATGTCTCTTGAAATAAGCGCGAACGAACGTCTCTCGAGACCCTTCCCTCGTTTTCTCGTACTTGACGCAAGTTCGACGCTATCCTCACTCTACCCCCTCCCCCCCGGCCGTCACCGCCGTCGTCGCCGTCGTCGCCGCCACCGCCCTCGCTGTGTTCCCTAGAAAGAGGAGAACTCTGGAAATCCTGGCGAGGAACGTCGGTTCCGGTGGGCGGGAGGCGGCGGTAGAAACTCACGGGAACGGGGTGGAAAGGGCGGCCTCCCCGGCTGGGAGGCATTTCATTTCCTTGGCGACTTCCGGCAAACGCGACGCTTCCGCCATATCGGGGCCGACGCCGACGCCACCGTCGACGTCGAGTCTGTTCGTGTTCCTGCGCTCCCTGGTTCCGGTTCCGGTCTCCCCCGGCCGCGCTCACCCCCGCGGTGCCCACCGTCGTCTCGACTCGAGCTTCCACCCACGCCTCCGGGCGCACCGAGTCCTTCCGCTCCCTCTCTCCGACGTTCTCCTTTCGCTTCCGTTCGTGCCACCCTCCGCACCCCACCCCCTCGGCACCAGGCTTTTCCACCGCCCCTCGCTCTGCTGGTGCTCTTCCTTCCAACTCGTCTGCGACACCCGCTACGCCGTTAACGTTACTAGCACTATTACCGTTAATAGTGTCGTCGCTGCTGCGGTCGGATCGAAAACGTATCATTTTTAAATACGTTCCTTTTCGTAGAAAAGTGCTGGGCGATACCAATCAATCTGGCAAATCAATTTCGCAACCTTTGCGTTTTTTAGTAAATTTATTATTCACTCCCGTTAAATATTACTTTGAATTACTTATTAACAGCTGAATACTTAATAAAGCGACAACTTTTGTCAGTTTTTTTTTTTCTAATTAAAACCAATGTATTGTGCTATACTAAGAAATAATGTTTATTGATTTGCGTGTCGCAATGGTGGACACGTCCAAGTAATTGGAATTAAGCGTATCGAAATGATAAGCGATTTCATCTTCAATAAGGAAATGAGAAAAAGTCGGAGAACCGTCTATTTCGCCCCGCGATGAATTATCGCGTGTCTTTTCGAGACATCTCGATCGAATCGATTGGATGGCGAGAGAAAGGAGGGAAGACGGGAGGGAAATCTCGCTCAATATGCGACACGCGCGTCCGATTATTTTGAGATCCACTTAACTTCGCCGACGCCGACGCCGACGCCGACGCCGACGCCGACGCCGGCATTGACGAGAGAGAGCGCAACGATATACCTCCTGCACCTCGGCTTCTCCGGCGGTATTTCGTGTAACGGGGAGGAATTGGTATGCCCGCGCGTGTCGCGGGATTACGTATTCCCGATGAGAAACCGAGCGGTTCGTGCACTTACCCCGGATGTACGTGTGCGGCTGCGACACGCCGCGAGGAACGGCCCTTAAGCACCTGTCGCGCGCGACGTTTTCTTGATTTTGCGATGCCAACGAACTCGCCAGCGATACACCCGGAATACATTTCGCGCTGGGAAAAGGGGCATCTTTTCCCGAGTCGAGTTTATCCGCGGCCCGGGTGTCGATGGCCGGCGTCTTCTTCGCGGGGAAGAAGCGTCTCCAATCTCCACTGGAGGTTGCGGAAAATGGATTATCGATGAAGCCACTCGCGCGTCTCATTCGAAAGTATACACACGTATTTCTCGCCGCGTCGAATATGGGAATGAAAGTAAGAGATACTAACAATAAGTAAAAATTGTGTCATTGTTTGCATAATTTTTCCGTAACAAAATAATATTGTATAATCTTTATAAGAAAAATGTGTTTTAAAGAATATAATTGATTCTATAATTTGAATGCAGATAATATATATAAAATCGATAGTATTTATTAAGTTTATTTAAAAAGTGAATAACCTGCTCATCGTAAAACGTGTTGGGGATATTGAAAATATTTTTTATATGAATATATTAACATCGTTGTATATTTTCTGATTTTTCTTGGCACATAAATTAGTTTATACTTTTATGTTGATTATACTACGGACCTTTCAGAGAATTAATTAGAAAATATGTTGTGCTGTGCACCTAGTCATGCGTACAAGAAGGAATACCGCTTAGATCATATCGAGGAATACAAATGGTCCTGGACCAAGTAAATAAGATTCCCTCGTGACGGAATTAACGACAAGATATATAAGTGATTAAATTACGTCGATTTACGTACACGCGAGGCAAATGGACGCGAAGGGAATAAACGAGAGATAAACGAGAACCTGTCGCGAGAAAGTCGTTGTTTTTTTGTGAGAGAAGTCAGAGAAGTAATTATCGAGGGACAAGCGCGCGCGCTCGCGCGCGAGGGAGAAACGAGCAAAGGAGCGCACGTGTGTTGCATTCACCCTCGGCGTGATGGGGGTAACCTTTCACACACAGCCCGGAGAATATAAGTTTCCCCGAGAGGGCCAACGACGTTTCTTTTCCGGGTTTCCCGTCTCCCGTTTCATAATACCCTCTCTGTAATACGAGCGATGGCACGAAATTGAGGCGTTTATGCCCCGCGATTAGGAAGTTTTGTAATATTGTATTTTTTGCGCCGCGTCTCGTCGATCTCTGTCAAAGTGACGCTTGCGAAATGCTCGCGGGAAACCGCGGTCGAAGTTGCGCGTTACGCCGACGTGCTTTTTGCCGCCAAACTTTCGCGCAATTGTGATACCGTTACGTTGAATTTAATACGCAATATTTCAGGCGCCTCCATTTTAATGTTAATGCATTCTTCGGCGAATATCGAGTCGATTTTTTCTTCATTATAATATCTGAAAAATTTAATTTAATTAAAATTACGTTGAAATAACTATAAAAAGAATTCTAGAGAATCAGTTCACAGAACTGAGACGTTCTGTATCTAAATTGTTACCATCAGAACGATGCTTGCTCATTTTTAATTCTCTATATAAATATTTTATTTCGCGCTCTTTCCAGTGTTACTCGTTTTCGTTAAATCGACTCTTTGTAGACTCTTTGTAGGCGTCGCATCCTAAAACTCAACGATAGGTGAAGTGAAACAGGGGAGTCGTATATATTTACCTTGGAGACTAGGTTGTCGCAGGTGCAAAGAAAGGAACCATCCTTGAGAGGAGGAAGCCTTTCAGAAATGTTGGGTGGATTCTTCCGACCCTTCGCAGGATGGACATTGAACACGTTTAAATTCCAGTGAATCGTTCGAACAGGTATCGACCCCTCGCGTGATCGAAGCTGTGGAATTTCTCGATCGAAACACAATGCGGAGATCACATCCTCGGCCACGTCTCTGTCACTCTTTTCGTATGAAAGCTATCTTGTATAAAAAATGACCAGAAAAGATGGCGCGGATATAAAAAAAAAAGATCTTTCAATCGAATTAGCAAGCATTCAGTTTGTTTTTATTTCTATCTTGATTATTAAAGTAATAGATAATTAATGAACAAATAGAAGCAATTCGTAAAACATTTTGTTTAAAACAAAATTATGAAAGAATGTTTCTTTCAAATAGTTTACGTTTTTGAAATTATATTTACAATTAAAATTTTTTAATTTATAAATTACAGTTATTTAATAAATATAACAAATCTTATATTTGAATTTTGTTCAGCTGAAATATTAAAAACTATAGCTATTGTATGTATAATGAAAATAATTTTCGTGAATTTATTTAATTTATTCGGTTCAAAAAAAATCTAATCTGTATGTAATTATATCTTAACATTAGCATGTAGTTTGCATTATTTGGAAAATATTTATGAAAATAAGAAAAGAAATAATACATTACAATTGATCTTTAGGCGTTTATCGCGATAATCGACTCTATTATCGATTATCGAAGATACAGATTTTTCTGTTATTGTGTTTACACTTTGGTAGACGCAAAATAAATCTTTAAATTATACAACAACGCGGTCGTAGACCGAATTCGAGCCGGACAACGAACCCCGAAATCTGGAAAGTATTTTTCGATGATTTACGAGCGACGCATTATACGTGCCGGTTCGGTTTCCGGGCGACGAAGAAAGCATCGAAATTTTGGCCGATACTATGGCGACGTTGCATCTTGACGACTGTTCTAACAGCAGTTAGGAACATTAACGATCGGTCGTGAGTGATAAACGACCTTGTGAAGTTGTTAGACGATGGTTTGAAAAGAACTAGATTTTGATGGCATGCAGGAATTTTAAAAAATTTACATTTATATTTCGTTCAAATTATAATCTGCGGATATACCATTATTATTTAATGCAAAAACTAAATTTCGACGTATTTTTGTTCTTGATTACTTTTTGAAAAATCCAATTGTTTTTTTAAATAATTGTATTGTCTGTCATTCTTTCACACTCAACATTTTCTATTATCGATACAAGTTATCTCAAAAAGTAAACTTTAAGCTAAAGTTTAGTGAAATTAATTAAAAATTAGAAAAATTACTATATTGAATGAAATTAAAGTAGAACTCTGAAGTAGTATTCTGTTTTGTTCACGATCAAGCTACGGAGAGGTGCGATTTCCGATTATTCTCGCGCGAGATAGTTTCGCATGCGACGAGTTTCGGAAAAGCGGCATTGAATTTTCCGACACGACGAGCGCGCGACGTTGTGCCGCGCGAAGACAGGAGAGTGGTGTAACGGCAAGTGTATCGACCCTAAAGTGCACAACCTGCGACACCCTGAGATCAGGGTTTTCTTCCACGGGGTCGCCCGTAAAAATGGAGTAACATTCCCGGCGTGAGAGGAGAGGGGGCGACGCAGCGGAGTATACGTCATCCGACACTCTCGCAGGTCCCCAGGGTGGGTTAAACGGTATCATCCCCATATGGAAGGGTCCGTACCACGTCGTAAACCACACGGGGCACCATCTGCGCTCGTTTCAACGTCCCGCCATCGCCTTTTCCATGAACCTGTCCGCGTTCGTAAAATGCGTTGACGACGAAGCATCACGCATGATGCAACACGGGTGCGTTCAGTAGCTCGTGCATGCAGGACAGATTTATCTCACCATAAGTCTCCGAAAATATTTAGAAAAACATCATTTCGCGAGGACGGGCAAACAAGCCTGGTATTTCGTAACGAATGCATGCGAGAAATGTGACAATATTTATATTTATTGTAAAAAATAGTTGGAAGTATTCTGTCAAATTTTAATTCCATTAAAGTTATCAATTTTAATATTTTACACAATAAATAAGATAAAAGTAAATTGAAATCAATTATAGATAAAAATTTTGTTATTTATTGGCATTTTTGCGGTTAACGTCTATCACTTTTTAGTTTTGAAGTACGAAATTTTTATTAGATTATTTCAATGTTCGAAGAATGATGCATGGTGCGGCAGAGTCATATTACATATGCTCCTCTAAGCAGGCATGCATGTGCGTCTTTGCGACAGTAAACTCCAGGAGGTCCGACGTGTAGGCAGGACGTTCCGCGGGCTGTGATACACGTGGGACCTCCCTGCACGTTGGAAAAAGGGCATACAAAAACTACGGTTTGTTTAAAGATCACTATTTCCTTTCGGGCACTTTGCTTCGTTTTTTTCCCTCCACCATGACCCTCGTAACGACGCGATCTGTCGATTTTGCAGTCTTGCAGTTCTTTATGATCTCTTAATCACAATATAATGTAATCAATATTTAAAATACTTGCATTCGAATCTTAGGTTTACGTTTTAGAGAAAAACGATTATTATGCGAGACAAAGGAATAAGATTTTCTTAGATACGCACCGATCAATTTAATTGAATTTTGTTATTTTTCGTCCTTGACGGATCGTTGAATATTCTGGTGACTTATAAATCCATATTAAGCGGATATACGAGATGCGTAACATTTCGAAATAATTGACCGACGCCCAGTTTCCTGTCTGCGGTCGGTAGGATCCGGTATATCCTGAGTGCTTGAAACGTGATTCATGGATCATGTCGTAATCGCGATCGCCATTATGACTGCAACGATGACTGACATCGATGCAGATGTTGACACGGCATCTCATAAGACCCTGTTTATGTGACGCACATAATCGAACTCTTTTGTCGTTAGATTTTATGGAGTTTAATTCTCTGCATTGGCATATTCGATATATATTTTGATTATATAAAAGAATAATATTATTACATTGCATCACGACATTACAATAAATTTACTTAATTATAAATTGAAAAGCAAAGATATAAATATCTTTATATACATCTGGAAGTTTTTATATACAAGTCTTAATTTTTCTTTCGCAAAGATATCAAAATCTGTATTAATTCGCCACTAAATTAATTGTCATCAAATAAATATATGTAGCACAAAAAAATCTAAATGTATCCTATGTTGCCCAAAGAAAATAACATTTTTTTAAATTTGTTCACATCAAATTTGTTTCATAATTTACATCTCCTACATTTGGAAGTATGTAGTAGACAAAAATATATAATAATAATTTATCATTGACCATTAAATTAAAATAATTCTTCACACAGGATACTTTCCGTACTTTAAATTCAATTTATTACGGACCATTAATGCATGAGCCGAATCATCAAAACGTACAATTTTTAGGCATACCACCGAATGTTCATAATATGAACAATAATTTATTATACAATAAAAATAAAAAGTTGAAATATAAAAAACCAGTAATGAAATCTATTCTAATGAATTTTTTAATAAATGTCCCATATATGCAAGAGGAAGTAGATCGTCTCGTTAATGACATGCAAAATTGTTCATTGTAAATACGAACATTTATTTGTAGGCGCGTAGTAAGCATGCATAGGATTGAGTGTTAATTTTATCAACAAATATGGAAAAAGAACAATTCTTGAAAAAATGAATTGCGCCTACGGCGAAACGCTCCGAAATGAAAGTGATTGTGCTGTGATATTTTTTCTAAAATTATTTGAGTAGAAATTATTTATTCATAATTATATTTTTAATTAAAATAAATTTCAAGTACGTACTTTAATCAATAAACTCGAAATTTCAATCAAATTGTAAAACACATATTGCATTATTACAAATTATATGCGATGAACAATCAGAGTTTCAGGCTGATTCTTTCAAAGATTAATATGTGAGAACTAAAGTAGGCATCTCTCAAGGGTTTCACAATGAAGCAGGAAAATTGTCATGACTGAAATGAGGGAACAAGTGCCACTGCTGAAATTCCCAACGCTTTGAAATTGAACAATAATATGCAAAATATGAAACAGCCAAAGCAAGGACCAAAAAACGGAAAAGTCCCCGTATCAGATTCAACAGAAAGGAAAGCAAACTGGAATTTTATTGTCTCTTATAATATGAGATAGAATCTAAAAATTAAGAAAGGGAAGAAACCAAGATATTCAAACATGAAATCGTAATATTTCATCTAGAGAAAAGAAACAATGGCAAATTCAGAACAGGAAGTATAGAAGTGGTTCAAACTCACGAACCGGACTCGCCAACATAAAACAAGATGATACAGAAGAGACTATATTTTTTGAGGATAAAATAAATATACGTACTATTCATTGAAAGAAATTCATCAAATATGCATAATTATGCGTTAAATTTTTAAACCACCTAATATTTATCTTATACATAATCATTCTATATCTTATTGTACGCAAATGTGTTAAAAGTTATGCATGTGTACTGTCAAGTACATAATTATATTTCTCACAATATAGACAGTTAATCGAAAAATATGGTATTTTCGCAATTAGCAAATATGATGTTACCAGAAAGTAGTCTAATTGTCCCGACAGAAAGGGAAACATTCGTTTCCATTAGAATCTCTCGGTGCGGATTGAATTGCGTGGAAATGTTGCTGTATATCTCTCTTTCGAGAGCGAAGCCCAGTGACGGTGACGGGATAATGGCGAAACAGAGAGGGACACCGCGTCGGTTTTTCAGCGGCCAGAAAGAGCGTAAGTCCGCCTCCGCCATGTGTTACACGACATGCGGAGCGGGAGAGATGGTAAAAAAGCATCGCGGCGCGCAGGGGTAGAGAGAAGGCAAAATGGATCGAGGGTGTTGCGAGGGGTTGAATTATAAAGATGAAAGCCGTTGTCAATAGGGAAGACCACCGCCACCCTTCTCTTTATCCTCTTTTGCACCCTCTACCGCGGGACCGAGAGCGCGTTCTCTCTCTTTCACCTAGGATGCTCTCCTTTTTCCCTCTTGTCGCGTACGCGGCCGTTTCCACCAATAATAATACGACTCGTGTCTCTCAAAACTGGCGCCGGAACCGTCGTTCCGATAGCACGGAGTTTTCAGATCTGTCTACTGGAAGTTAAGATAGCGCGCTGCAGTAATCGAGCGCGCTGGGTGAAACTTTGCGACTGTCGCGCCGCGCCGCCCGCGCCGCCGCATCGGTCCAGCAGCGTCGCTTTATGCGCGAGACGCTGCTCTCGCATAAATACGTATGTCAGAAGTTTGGATAGCACCTCGCCCGTCGAGAACTCGTTTTTTCGATGCAGCATCCAAGTATTTTTATCGTATGTTTTTAGAGTCTGTTTCTAAAGAAGGTAATATCGATAGGTAATATACATATTCTATTAATTTTTTGTAGCTAATAGTGCCATCAAGGCTTTCAAACTCCATCATCTCCCTCTTGAATTATACATATGTCATTAAAGCGAATTAAATCCGGTTCTATTCGGACGATCTTTCAGATCTCTGATAAGTGTTACGAAAGTGGCGACTCTATTTCGATGAATAACAATTATTCATTCGACGAACTATTATATTTTCCGTATGAGATCACGAGGATCGAATGCGAAAAGTCGGATGTGATAGATAACTTCCCTAATGAAATTATGCGGTAATGAATTAAAGCGAGAGCGTTTTGTGAGCGGGATACTGAAATAAGTATAATATGTGTGTAACGCGATGCTCGCACTTTGTAAGAGATCAACGAGATAGTTCTTTCCATGACTTTTCCATCGCGCGCGTTGATCCCGGCAATAGGTCAGGCTACAAAGACCGGTTCTTTCCGAGATGTTCGCGCGATCGTAGATCACAAGAGGATCTCGTTGAGATCGTCGCCATCGTTCTCCGACTACAAACGAATCTCGTTAGAGATCGTTGCCGCGAGGCCGAGTCTGTAATTTCTATCTGTAATTTCAGGGCCGTACTCGGCCACATGCTTTTCTCACGACTTCATGTAGTATGTATATATCGTACAAAATTATGTGCATACATTTTTAGATTTTTTTTAGATTTAGATCACTTTCATAATTATCGGCGCATATGTACACTCAGAGAAAAATGTATAGTTACTTTTGGCCTCAACCATAATTTTATAATACTTTTAACACGAAATATGATGAACTTCATTATTATGTTAATAATAATGAAGTTCATCATATTTCGTGTTAAAAGTATCCGTAATTATCGTTAGAAATATGTCGAAAATTATGGTCGAGGCTAAAAGTAACTAGATTTTTCTCTCAGTGTACAATTTGACTTACGTCAATTGTGATTAATTTATAAAAAAACAATCGATCTATCCTGCTAATCGAGTAAATCACTTATTTTTGTAGGCAAACGGGAATCACTACTGAAAATAGTCCGATGCGAAATCATCAGTTTTTGCCGCAACGATCAAGTGGACGCCTATCCTCAGGTAAGTCCTTTCGTTTATAAATCGTAAAATGACCGGAAGTCGCAGTCAGGACATTGTAGTTTGACTCGACCATAAGGGAAAGAAAGGACTCTCGGGTTTTGACCAAAGAATTGCCAAAAGGTCAATGCCAACCACAGAAAATGCATTGTGCCATTTTTCGGCCTGTAAAATATCCGACTTCGCTTGATATTCTCATATTTTATTTTCGGAATTTCATCTCTGCGATAAATTAGAAATTATATTTTGCTATATTTAAATATAAAAAAAATCAAAGTCCCGCTTTTATAAATTATTTTTTAGACATACACGATAGTTATTTAGATTCTCCGAAACTAAAAAAATCGTATATATGAAAATGAAATAAATCTTTCTGAACTGATCCCTCCGGTGGATCCGCGGGCGTCAATTTCGCGCGG
Source organism: Tetramorium alpestre (assembly GCA_021460005.1). Classification (NCBI taxonomy): domain Eukaryota; kingdom Metazoa; phylum Arthropoda; class Insecta; order Hymenoptera; family Formicidae; genus Tetramorium; species Tetramorium alpestre. The sequence goes on along the minus strand of JAJVSH010000026.1, from coordinate 242,746 downwards.
TTTATATATTTTTTTTTCGCCGATGCGACAATAGCTAACTGCCCCTTTGAGGGCGTGGTGCACGCAGAGGGGAGGACGATCGAATCGGCCATTCATTTCAACCCTTGACACCCTACTGACTCAGAAAACGAGGCGCGCATCGCGAGACGGATCGGTTCGCGACGCGCGCCTCGAAAATCGCCGTGTAATTCCGATTGCCGGTTGTCCGGAGTCGGCTTGTGTTTTCCGACTCTAAAGGGGGAAGAAACGCCAGCTCGGTGGCGGCATTGTGGCGGCATTGTGTCGGCGATTATGCGTCGTGCAACGCTGCCCGGGGATACATGCTATGGGAGCGACCGGGTGCGGGCCGCGTATCCGTGACGAATTTACTTTGGTGACGTTCATCCTATATGGGATATTCGCAAAATCGCTAGTTGATCCGCGAGATTACGATGGAGACAAGTTAAGAATGATTCGTCATTTTCTTTTACAAAGAAATTTATATAGATGTCACTATAAACGTTAAATTAATGATGTGCCTAGAATTTTTTATGTCCTTGCACTTGTATAAAATATAATTTTTGAATTTATTTTAATAAGTACTTGAAGACATTTTAAACGAATTTAGATGTATTAAAATACATACGTCAAAACAAATGAATTATTAAACCAATACTTAATAAGAAAACTAACGTGTAAGCGAATCTCTAATATATTCTTATTATATTCTATCATTAAATCTTAAAATTCGACAAAAAAACAAAAAAATGAAAAATATATTTAAATATTAATTTTACATCGATTTAATAATTTTTTTATCTATTTCGACATACATATTTGTTCTCTTCAAGTCTTTAAATCATTTTAAAATAAGTGTTGGCGCCATTTTTTTTTTTATAATAAAATAGTTATTCCTGTGTTTTGCGCAAAATGATAAACCAAAGAAAAGTTTAGACATTTTATTTTAATTGCTCACATTAAGTGTAGAGCAAAAATGATATCACCAACTTGATCGACACTTAATTGCCCGGAAAGTCAAACGCATTGTCGGAGGCAGAATTCGATCTCCGGATCGTACACTCCGCGGAAGGAGTCGCGGCGAAGTTCGTTAAGGGAGAGAAGACTCGCGCGAAAGATCGAGAGAGAGAGAGGGAGAGGAAAAAAAAACGAAACGAACTGCGGGTGAAATCTCGCGGGAGAGAATAATGACCCGTCGATCCGATCGACGATTATAAATTGCGGCACGCAGCTGGAACTATCGACGCCGTTGCTCACGTATGGATGGACCAACGATGTACGGGTTTCTTGCCGGATCGATCGATCAGCTGACCGTCATCATGGATCCGTCCATGTTTCTTCTCTGTCATTAGACGGACGAAGGATTTTGCATGAATATCATTTGGCAGACTTCTTCCGTAGTGCTAGACAAAACGGATTGTAGAAGGGGGAGAAACATTAATTTGTTTTAGTCCGTAATTGGATATGGAATTTTTCTTGTATCAGTATCGTAAATACGTCAAGAAATATCTTTGCTAAAAATTATTTTTTTTTCATTTATCAAACTTTGATGATTGACGATTTATTTTTGCTAATTTATTTCGCTTTTTTCCGTTTTCAATACGAAAAAGTTAGAGGAAAATTTAATCAACAAAAAAACATTATTTGCAATATGATAAACTGATATAATCTCTGTTTTTATAAGCAATGTATTAGTACACTGAGAGACAAATGTAGTTACTTTTGGCCTCAACCACAATTTTCGAATATTTCTAACGATAATTATAGTTAACATAATAATGCATATAGTTGAGTCAATCATATTTCGTGTTAGAAATATCATAAAATATGGTTGAGACCAAAACTAGCTAATATTGTTCTGTGAGTGTATATTTTTCGTTTTTATGATAAGTTACTTTTAACGATCAGCGCGTGCTGAACGTTTTTCGTCCACAGCGGACGTATACACGAGTGTCGACGATTGCGTACGGGACGCTTTTAGTAAATTGAGCGTTCGCGCTCGTGCGTACAAAAATCCGGCGAGGCCCCGTTAGCCTAATTAGCCGGTTGCATCTCGCGGCCAGAAGAACGTCGCGTCGGCTCGAAAAGTGAGGAGGTGATTCGAGCGGAGTCGAGCGTGCGAAGAGGTCTCATTCGAAACAATTGCTGCCGGTCCATCAAGCTTCATCAGGGTGATTAGCGAACGACGTACCCCGCGGGTCGTCCCTTTAGATTAGCCACAGCAGTGTCCTCCCGCTGTCCCTCTCTCCCGGGACCCCCGTTCGCCGGCCGCCGTCGTCTCCACCTTCTCTCCTCGCCTTCGTCTTCTTCTCGTTCTCATCTCGTGCGATCGTGCCGCTCGTTCCAGCCACCAATGAGCGTTGCATGTCGGTCAATGACACGCGCGAACACGCGGACAAAGTGGCACGTCGACGTCACGCAGAGGTTCCTTCTTCCAAGCCCATTCCTCTCCTTCCTCTCGTGACTCTCCTTCTCTTTTTCCTCCTCTCTTCGGTATCATCGTTGCCTTTTTACCGTCCGGAGCGTGTTTAAATTAACGATAGGAACGTCGGGATGAGAGAGAGAGAGAGAGAGAAAAGTGAGAGAAGAGGAAACATATGTACGGAAATCATAGGCTACTCCTTCGAGCGTCGTTAAAATCCGCGTCACGATAAGATTGGTTTCATCAAGTGTTACATCATTAGATTCAACTGCTATTATTGCACTTATTCGTAATGCGGTGATGACTTTAACCGGTGTTTAATCGAAGTCTTAGAGCTCAACGGGAGGCTCCCGCGGATCTAAGATGGAAATGTTTGTCGAAGGAAGATCGATCTGAGAGATTTCTTCCTGACTGATTTTTTCACTGGCGCACACGTTGTTATTACTTTTCAGGATAATAATCTATAACTGGAAGCGGCTTATTTACAAAAACAAAAGCGCACGATACACTTAATTTTCCTCGTTTCCTCAAATCATCTCAACTACTGTCTATTTAAGTTAATAACCGCGATGCGATGGCAGGATCGGAGAGGAAACGAAAGTATCTTCCGCATGCAGGAACAACATTGTGGACTGGTAAAAAACATTCCTTATTTTTACACTTCTTTATTAGTATGTTGCTCGTCTTGTCGCGCGTCATTATCCCGTTAATAACGTATTATCAAGATAGGAACATCCGTCCATAGATTTTCTTTTTCATTTTCGTCTCTAACCGCTCGGGGACCTATTTAAAGACGCGCAATTATATCGTATTTACATAAATGTGATTACAGTAAAGCTAAATTGAACCTTTTTACAATAATATTTTATACTTTATATTTATAGTCCACACATGTGTGGATATGTAGATAAAGTATCTTGATTACTGTCCCCGCTATAATTAAAGTAACGATAGGAAGTTAATCGTCGGAGGAAATGAAATGCATATATCTTTCTTAAAGCATGTTACATATATTATCGATTATTTCGTTTTATTATTTTTTTGGAGAGTGCATAATGTTATGGACCATTCCATGCCATAATAATCTTTTAAAACAAAAAATTTATATCTCTACTTTCCTGATTTTAAGCATCCTGTAAGGTGTCTTGTTTTCACGTAAATTGTACATGAAAAAATTCTAAGATTATTCTCAGCATACCAGGAATTCTATGAAATTTACAAAACTCTCAAAGATGTATCTCTTTAAAAATTGTTTTTTTGAAATTTACGTCATTTTAAGAAAATTGTATAAATTTCATAATCTTTTCGTTGCTCTTAAAATTTCTTTGTTTATAACATATCACAAGATGATTTAAAATTCTGGAAAAATAAATCTTTTGTTCAAAGTGAGTGAGTGGATTATTTTGCTACAGAATTGCTTCTATAAATATTGAAAGTTTGCTGTATATATAGATATTCATATATGTTGTCGCTTTTGCGTCTAAATTCTAGATCGGTTTTAATAAAAAAAAGTTCTCATACATACATGCATTTGATATTGTTGAGCAATGTCGTTATTCAATAGACGCATCGAAGGCGGAATCTCTTTGAAGAAACCTAAATTAAACTTTATGAGTTCGAAGAGTCGGTTATTGATGTGGGAAAAATCGCGGTTGGGTCTCTCGATGATAGGCTTCGTGGATAAGTTACGTGGAACTGACCGCGTGATCCATTTATTATCTATCAACTAAACGTTTCTAATTTCCTACTTTATTAGTGCGCATTTTTTTCACCTACTTATCGCTTTTATTATAGTTGTAATGGGTGGCTGATCCATAGCTTTCTCGATTCGTAATTTTCAAAATAGATGATTACACTAAGAAAAATTCTTTACATCATACATATAATATAATACGCGTTAAAAATACGTATACTCTAACTCGTATAAAATATTTTTTATAATAATTTCTATCAATATAGATATGCAGTATAGAGTTGCTACGATATATGTACAACTTGGGAAATTTGAAATATTACTAAAGAATGGTATGCTTCAATGAATAAATTTTCTATCTTTAAATACGCCGTGATATAATAATATAAAAATGTAATCATGTAAACGAAATCATTATCAGACGGAAATTACTCAAAGGGACATGAAAAAGATTTCTGCCTTTTAATGATATCCCCTAATGGTCAAAGTAATGCTTCTCACACGTCGTTTCTGGCGGGGCTCTAACTGTCCATCGGGCAGACATTATCAATGCATCCTGATCGATTTTGGTGGTTCGATAGTGCGACGCGGTCGCTATTTCTCGGCGGGAGCCCAGTTTCCTGGGACCAATGACCACGGGCGACGGGGAAGCGCGAGGGGGACGACAAAAATCCATGGGGTCTCCGCCGACCGGTCGGGAGTAGTCCAACTACCCTCCTGCAGGATAAGCCGAGATTGATTTGGCATTGCGAGCGGGAGGGAGGGGAACGACGAACCGGCACCCCCGGGGGACCGATCCCAGCTGCGCCAGGAATGACTAATACGCGAAACGCTCTCGGGGTGCGTTCGCATCTAGGGGCAGTAAGCGAGAGATGCAGGGGGTGGATGCACCGCTCAACGAACGCGAGATCGACGGTTGAAGCGGACTTCGCACCCTTTTCTCAATTTTCGTTGTCGACGCACTCCCTTTGACAGACCAGCCTGTGATGTAGTACAGTCAAAATTTGTTGCGCATAACATTTAGTTTCATGATTAATCGCAAGAACTTGCGATTTTACTTTACTTACTTCCTTTAAAATGCATATATATTTTTCATCTAATATTTGTCGTTTGAATTGATAATTATTCACAACGCAGCAGTTTATTGGCGTCTAACCTAAATGCAGTAACACTGCATGCAGCCTCTTCTCTAACATTCAAGTGGCAAGTGCTTCGGCAAGAAGAAAGATATCCCGATGCACAAGCGGGCGACGCGCCACCGAGCACGTCGGGCCAAGTGGGAACGTCTCTCCGACCATTACTTCACCTCGTGCTCGAGCGGATTCTGACTCCACGGGTTAATTCGACGGGATTGCGGTGACGGGGAGGGGGAGGGGTGGTGAGGGCAATCAAACGACCGATTGACAGAGAGGAGAGCCGAGATAGAGGGAACGCGCGCGTGCACATGAGAGAGGCGACAGTTTAGAGCGAACGCGGAGGAGAGGAGAGAAGTAGAGAGAGGTTTGCTCTCGAGATATGTGGGAGCCACTCGGTCTCCTCGTACACACAGATAGTTTCGAACAACTTTAATTGATTTTAGGGGGACACGCGGATCGTACCGGAGCGCGACAGTCGATCGTGCACTCGTTCTTGACCGTACGAGTCACGAACGCGCTCGGACGGACGGAACGAACATTTTCGGTGAGATATAGCTCATTAGTTCTAGGAAGAAAGATCATAGCGGCTCAATAAGTTATAGCGAGATTAAAATGCATATCATCATCATTAATCTTGTGTATAATAAGTGTATCTTGTAGGATGATTAATTTATCAATTATGGTAATTTAGGATAATGATGACAATCAAGCTTTTGTACTAGGTGTTTCTAAATTTGAAGAAATAATGTTTAACAAAAAAAACTTTTAAGCGATTTTCGATTAAATTTCAATTCTTACGATTACCTCAAGCCGACTTTCGAAATTGATTTTTTCTGGGTTTTATTGTTTTCAATAATATCTGTACGATTCTTATTATGTAACCATTTGCATTCAATGAGTTTCCGATCGCGATCCCATTTGCTTTTTTCTTTACTTTTAATTGTAATCTTTGTTGCATCTTGTCGAATATTCTAATTAGTTAGCTATATAGCAGATATATTCTTTGTTGCGTATGCTTATCTTATTTCGTGTATAATGAACGCGTATCCTCTCGTCAATATGAGGTAGAGCTCCCGATTTCTCTAGAGACGCTTCGGAGCGTTGAATGGGCAGCGTTGGTAGGTTCAAAACTAGAACGGAAGCCGGTGCCCTATAGTTCTCCCCACAATCGATATGAGGCGACGCGGACCGGACTTCCATCCCCTGGAAACGAGGTCGCGCGGCTCCCAAAGGGTGACACAGGGAGAAAGAGAGACAGGGATGTCGAGGGGGGGAGGGGGGAGCCCGACGAAGGTTCGGCCGAGGGCTGAACTTGTTTGTCGGAAGCGTAGGTTCCCTGCTAATGCCCTGGTTAGTACTCCGGTTTCCTTTGTGCCACCCCACATAGGCAATGGCATCGTCCACCCCTCCGGACCATATCCCAGGTCGGTTTCATCCCCCGCGCGCGTTCAAACCATGTGGTGCACCCTTCCACGCGCGGCCACCATGGTAACACACCCCACAGTTCTATGCAATCTAAGTCCCGTCCACGCGCCCTATTTAAGCGGACCACGTGCCAGGGAACAGGGGAAAGAGGGAGGATAATATCTCGCGGAAAATCGATTTTTTGAAATTTCATAGCGCATCAATCGTATGGAATGTTTGGGTTTAGAACAGAGACTTTCTGATACGTAATCAAAAAAGTAGCTTTACATTTTTAAGAGTCATAATCAAGACGAAAGATTCATCGCATTAATAATCATATTATTTTATGTTCATTGCTTATACATAATGGGGGGAAAGAGGAAGGATCCCATTCCGTAACGAGACACGCGTGCCACAGTCTTCGGCGAGCTGCGAAAGGGTTTCCACCTTCCAGAGGAACGTCTTCCCCGTCTCTGCTGGCCGCCCGATGCCTGTTCCCATTGTTCGTAAACGGGCCTTCACACCGGGCGCGGCGCTTTACATGCCGCACCGGAGCCACTCTAAATGATGAGATTTTCGCCGGCACGGCGGTCGAAAGAGCGACGGGGAAGAAGACGGGGGAACGTTGAAGGGCCCGGAAAAGGGAATGGGGCGATCGAAGCCGCATTAAAGTATTGCTCCGGCCCGCTTTTGCCACGGCTTTTGCGTCGCTTTTACGGTCGCGTGGAACAATGACGAATCCCCGACGTCATTGTGACCGTCGGAGTCTGAGGAAAAGCTCAGGAAAGAGAGGAAAACGTTGAAAGGAATTCGGCGTGAGCGCGGTGAGCGCGGGGGGAGGGGGGGAGAGCAAGCGCCGCGGAGAGGGTTGCGGACGGGCGCCAAGGGGATATGCTGAAAGAGTTGGTGTACGGGTGACGATCACTCGCCGCTGATTACATGGACCATTGTGCAAGGACAACGGCATTGGCACACGTGGGAGTGAAGGAAGATAGAGCGAGGAAAGGAGCGCGGTACTTTTACACGTCTCTTTGGATCGGGTGGGTGGCAAAACGCGCAGAAAGGGCGAGTCTCTGTTACGAGATGTTGCCGTCGTCCTCGTGATTAAGATGCCCGAGGATGCTTCGAGATATGAATCTCATTAAGATATTGAACTACGAACTGATATACGGTTGTATCAATAACTCTTAAAGTGTCTTATTTCATAGGAGAAATATTTTATTAATTTCATTTATTAATAGTTTAGTTTCCTTGAATTGCAAACTTTACAACGTGCAATTCTTCTCATTTGCGTGACTCTCTACTAGGAATATATTCATTGTCTTTCTCTCTCTTATCTACTCTTATAATTGCAACTGCTGCTTTAACAAATCAACACAAAATATTGAAGTATTACAATGATTGCTTATAAATATATTTATTATATTGATATTTTTTTTATAATGACGTGTATTTAATCAATTAAGCAGTTAATCATTTAATATTCTTGTGGAATGTCGGGTTTGATTTAACAGAAATTCTCTGATTTGAAACGAAAAGGAATACTTTATTTACTCAGTCACAACGTAAAGCGATATTACCGCGAGACTATATCGTTCTATTCTCGAGAGTTAGTGCGCCGAACCGTTTTCTCTGCTGTTCGCCGAAAATCTGCTATCTTCCGGGCTCGGACCATGATCTTTACTTTTCCTCGAATATGACGTGGTCCAATCACTCTGATGACACTCGAGAGGAACGCTCGTGTCGATCACATGTTTACAAAGAGAAACGATTACCCGTAGAAATAAACATCTCACGTTCTTCCAGAAAGTAACAATAATTACACGCGCGTTCGAGGAGACAATGCCGAAGAAATAAACACGATAAAACGCCCGGGATAAAGAGAGAACTTTTTCTACATTCTAAATATTAAATATTAAATATTAAATAGAAATTTTATTATATTCAAATATATACTCCACGTTCATACAACTACACATGTAAATTAAACGTGAATAGGTTTACTTGTCTTATTTAGTTCTACGGTGGCATCGCATAGCTATCGTAATCGCGATCTTCGCGGCAATGTCACGTTAAAATGGCATCGATCGTTGAGCGGCAAGAGGAAAATCAGATCCTCCATCGAGTATCTTGATTGGAAGGGCGTGGTTTCCGGTATTTAGAGTGTTCCCCGATCCTCGACGTGCGTACGCACTTGCGTAACGACGTGGAGGAGGCAAAGAAGGACGACGACGACGACGACGACGACGACACGTTTTTCTCGAGCGTGGGAACACCTACGATTGTCGCGTTACGCTCGAACTGGAACTGACTAATATTAATTAGCTTTATCAGTTCGACTGTCCGATTTTTACCCGTTTGTCGGTAGATCAATAATCCCACGTCCTCCTTGTTTCAAGAAGTCAGGATTTTCACGAAATACGTTCGAAGCTTTAGTTATTTCGGGATGCAAATATCGGAAAATAATAATTGTGGTAGAATAAAATAATTGTTTAAACATAAAATTAAATAATGTTAATCAACTTTATTGTCCTGGTATCGGTAAACTAATATTGTCAGACATCCATCCTTGTTTTTCGCGAATAGATCGTTTCAAGATTTAAGATATTCTGAGAACTAAATACTACAAATGCGATTGTAATAATTAAGAATAATTAATTAATAGAATAAGTCGTTTTCCTTCAATATTTCTGATTGAACGTGGTTTAATTTATCTATAATATAATAAATATCGTATAAATTAATCATTTTACATCATCTTTAGTTATTCAAGGAATTTTAATAAATTACAATAATTATGAAATTTTATTATAACATGAATAAATTGATATAAAATTTGTTTATTGTTTTTTTAAGATCTGCAAAAATAATTATTTAAATTCAATTTTCCTTTGATTTACTGAAATAGCGAATATATAATTGTACAAATGACATTTGAAAATAGAACCGAGAATTATGAAGTAGTCTTAATCAAATATATTTACATATATTGATTTATTATTTTACTTATAAAGATTACAGATATATTTCCACACGATCATTTGTAAATTAAACTATGCTATTATTATAAGAAATTTATGTATAACGTACAAGGAAAGTGTGACAAGTTATTTCAGTAATCATAAAATATAAAAATGGTGATCTCGTATCTGACATTTATTTATATATTTTGTAATTAATGATGTAATACATAATCATTAATTTGTATGACATACATTATCGTTTAATTTGCGAATGTGTGGAAATATATCTGGTCTTTAAAATAAAATAACAAATCAATATAAATATATCTGATTAAGACGACTACATAATTACCGTTTCTACTTTCAAATGTCACTTATACATTTGTATATTCACTATTTCAGAGGAAGAGCTTGAGATTAGTCTATTTATGGTGTAATTTATTTAATATACAACAGAGAAAAAGAAGAAAACGATGTTTTATCTGAACAACACGTTCTCAATGCGTTCGGATTAGTCCGTGATATAAACTATGTGATATAAGATATCAGATATTGATCATCTAGAGCTACTGCTAGGATATCGAACGGTATACTCGTACATCAAACGTCGCGGCCGTTCGCAAAACCAGTCGCGAAGAAACCGGAAGCGAGTCGGATTCTTACATGGAAACGCCTCGATCCAACGCGGCCGGGCAGGTAAGACAGGTAAAACGGGTGGGGTTTCCGCCGTGAGAGATCGTGATCGAGATCGAGATCGATCGCATCGATCATGCGCCAGCGGCAAGAAGCACCCCGATAACCGGACGGAGTTCGCTCTGGTGACGCGAGCATCGGCCGACGCGGCCGCGGCGGTTGCTCGTCCGCCGTCGATCGACGTTTGCCCTTCTTGCACTTCCCGATCGGGATCAGAATCGTTACGTGGCGAACTCGCCGTTTGTAATCCAATTAAGAAAGCGCGAACTCTGCGCGCATGACGTAACGGAACCCGGCTTTCGTTACGTAAACGCGCGTCTTCATTTCCGCGCGGCTGTAGGCGCGCGGGGATCCGCGCTAGAGGGGGAGGGGGAGGGGGCAGAGATAGCGGAACCGAATTCGTTATTCCCTTCGATACGTTTCGCGATATCAAGCGGGTGATAAGTCTTCTGTTACATGCGCGAGTCGGTTACTTTCGTATTGCGAGATCGTTCCTGTGGCAATACGATCCGTGTAACGCGGCCGCGCAACACGTAATCGGAAAATCGCCGCTGTTACATATATGTGGTAGTCTCTTTTATTTGGATTTCTATTTTATA
>JAJVSH010000026.1:211988-231834 GCA_021460005.1 Tetramorium alpestre | reverse complement strand
ATTTTCACTTGGCCAGGAATAGGAAGAGCCTTAGTAATGCCTGCGCATTTTTCTAATCGACGCACGAGATGCCGCGGCGCGATTTATTACACGTTACTGAATTGTACGCCTAATCAATAATATCAGGCGCATTGAAACGCTCAATTTCTGAGAAGAATCGGCCGGGGATCTCAAAGTTGTTCGTATCCTGGGGAAAAGATTCGATATCACGTAACGGCTTCCTCCGACCAGGTGCCACTTCCTCGTTCTCGGGGAATCTCGTGTATAAATACACCTGCACGCAGGTGGACGCGGATGAAGGAAGGAGTCATCGGGGGAAGAAGAAGGTGCGCCCGCCGCCTTATTATTCCGACGCCGCTAAAGATGGAGAGATACGGAGGCGCGATGAACGATGACAAATTCGCGTATTCTGTATTCCGGAAATCGTATGAAATTAAAATCGACTTAGATCGATGTGAAAATCTTTCCGTGCATGTCCGTTTCGATATGAATTTACAACAAGTTTACAACATTACGTGCTTTCTTTCGCATTCCGATGTTTGTGCCATTGTGATGTTTGTTTTGTTATTCTATCGCGTTATTCTACACTGTTAAACTCGTAATGTCAAATTATACTCAATTTGCGTCATTTTTAACTATTCCATAAGTCGCCACTGCTCAATTTTTCATTAATTTTGACTAAAAGGAAGGTAAAATTTTGACTAACATGGATGTTAAATTAGACAAATTAACAACATTGTGAGTAAGCCTTACTCACGATGTCACTAATTTTATCTTATTATTTTAGTCAAATTAACCGAATATTAAGTAGGAACAGTGGCAACCCATTAGTTTACAGTGTATCGCGTTATTCCGCAATTGCGTAGATTTTTACAATTTTTTTAAAACTATCTCACGTTACATATTTACGCATATAATACGCACGATTTTATCCTCTTTAGATGTCATGCGGAAATGCATATAGTTATCTACGTTCCAACGTAGCTCCTCCCCCACCATACATTCTTCTCTTTTTATTGTTAGCCGTACCGTGTCATTTCGTTTCGCCGCGTTAGAATTTTCGCGTTTCAGGTGTAAGTCGCGCGAGAGGTGAAGCGCGAATGCCATTTTGCAGCAAAGGAGCGCGCCGGTCTTGCCTTACGTGGCGAACGCCGGCGAGGTACCGTACACGCGTTTAGGTCGATCAGCAGAAGCGCATAGGAATCCGGGAAGCGGGACCCCGGGGGCCCCCGATGTCCCTCATATCCGCGCTACGGCCTTCCGACCGAAGCGCGAGGGTTGGCGGAGGAGGGCACCGGGTACCGTTCTGTCCCCGGGAACCTCGGTTCACCGGGTCGGTTCTTCCCGGTGCCTCTGGTTCCCCCCCGGCAAAAAGCGGCTCGTCACCACCGTCCCTCGTCGCCGTCCCGTTCCCGCGAACCATCATCCTCGCTCCGGTCCGACGTTGGAGCGGATTTTGCCCCTCAAGGCGCGCCGACGCGCTTCTCACCCGTTCTTTCTGATCCCTCGTGAGGAGGAGACTCGTGTCGAGCACGAATGATTATGAATTCGTAATGAGAACGTGAGAAGAGTACGGATGGATCGCTGTTAAGGCCGATGCTGCTTGAACACGGCATATCGGTTGTTAACTGCCGTACTTGTATGCGACTCGTTATCACATATATGTATGCACTTTTTATGGGTTACAATATTTCACGTAATATCTTTTCCGATATTATAAAAGCATTCGTACTCTTTTTAAAATGTAACGTAAATATATTTTTCTTTGAAAGGATAGCGCAAAACAAATAAGGAAGGTAAAGATTTTAAACGTTTTCTGTACAAATTCACATATATATTTGCAATTTAATTTTGCAGTCCGATAACTTTGTTACAAAATCTCTTGGCAAAGTAAAATATCAAAATATTAAAATAATTGTTAATGTAAAATTCATTTTAGAGTAATTAAAAAGTGTTCAATTCTTATATAATTTTATTATTTATTTGCGCACATATTTTTTTTTAATTTCTAATTCAACTAATTCTCAGTTTCAACTTTTAATTATTCTCTCGCTATTCTCATAAAAACGGACATGTTTCTTCAATTAAGAAAAAAATTGCTTGATCTCCGGGAGAAATTCCACACAAGCGTAGCTTAAAGTCGATTCGGATCAGGAAGCGCGAGATATTCAACGAAAAAGAATTCTCTCGTAGGCGGTGGAACTAATGCGACGATCGCGACTCGAAAGCCTCCCGAGGATCAGGGGAACGCGGGTCCTCGGGTCATTCCAACGGTGTTTCCTCACCTCTTCATGGTAGGACCGTTCGATTCCTATGCTCGGTGAAAGCAACGTATTCTCCGTAATGACTTCCCCGGTCGGCGCGGTAACTATACCGTCCACCCGGCGGAGTAATGTCTGGTAACACTGGTAGTGGTTACTAGCAATCGTCGTTACGGGACTCCAGACGTACGTACCGGCGCGGCGTGCTACCGAAAGAAGGATTTCTCGTGTCTCGCCTCACCTCGCCTCGTCTCGCCCTGCCTCGCTTCGCCGCGATCATCGCGTACTTTATTTGCTGGCAGCTTCCGCGAATTCTCGCGACCGAACTGCGACCGTCCGAGACCTCGTGGGAGTCGCAATAAAGATCTTTAGAACATATGATCAAGGGTTCCGTTAAGGTAATTGCTCGCGCGGTAAAGACTTTGCCACATTGATAATCAATCATCCTGGAAAATTTTCTCGGAAATTGTAGAAAATCCCTCTTTGCGAATTTGAAAATAAATGCTTAAACGAAAGTTTACTGAAATTCATGTAATTCATATATTTATGAAATGAAGGGATGATTATCGGAGAATGTGCATCCCACAAAACTGTAGGAGCGCAAAGGCGTAAGAATAAGAATAGGATAAATTTCTAATGTCGAAATATCGTTAATTGCCATTTGCCACAGCGGACGCTTCGCGGTAGAATATCGATGACCGATAGTCATTTTTACCGCAATATCGATTATCTAAAAGCAGCTGGACGGTATTAAAATTGCAGAGAAATCAAGACGCGTCATTTTGCAAACTGTTGAGATTATTAGCGTCGACAAAAATCGAGCAGTACTTAAATGATCTGCGCGCGACTGAAATACGTTGGCTAGACCGATAAATGTTGAATATTTTCGCAAGTACAGAGCTGTCACGTCATGGACTTAATATAAAATATCGCGTCTTAATTTCATAAAAACCCGTCAGTGTTTGATACCGAGATATATCAAATATTTTCTTGGTCTTGGTACAAAACACTTCTTGGTCTTTAAGTAAAAAACACAAATAGATTTAGATAATTCTGAATTTTGTGCTTATATTGCAATAAATAAATTAAAAAAGTCGATGAATTAATATAAATATAATTAAATAATATCACAGATACTCTTTTTTACAAATATAAAACATTGTGGGCTCTTATTCTTATTGTATCGTAATATATGTTCTTTTCTCCGTTAATTAGCATTATTTATCGCCTGATCGCATAATAATGCCGTGAATGCGCACTTCTGCCTCTCGGTCTTAACAATTTCCATCATAAGATGCATCGCAGAAGTTTTATACATGTAAAAGGAATCAAGAAATACTTAAAACTATATGTAAAATAGAAAGTATAGTGATAGTGTAAAGTTTAGGCGAGTAGGGCTATTTCAGTCCCTACGGTCACCTAGATCTATAAAGATCCTCTGTGACTTTCCGCTAAAAATTGTATGTGAGATAGGAGCTGGGATTTCAACTCGGATGATTTCTGTTTTAATTTTACATTTATCGGGTGTGCGACTTGTAAAATGACATTACGTTATCAGATGATATTTACACAATATGCCGACAATGTTTTCTCAAGTTAGCTTCTCGTCTCGAAATACGTAGTCATTCTATCGCGATGTAAGATGAACGTGAATCGATCGTCTCGCTCGAAGAGAAATAATCGCGCGAGAACGACGCCGAGCGTCTTACCGGAAGTGGCCGCTACTCGATCCACCTCGTAGTACTTGGGAGGGACCACCACCTCCGTCATCATATCACCTCCATCGCCATTTCAGTGAGACGGAAACAACCGAGGATGAGCGTGTAGCTTTTTACGCGAGCAAGAGCGACGAAGAAACCGGGGGTCCGACGAGGAGAAGTGAGGAGAGAGAGCACCGGTACCGAGGGAACCCGGACGGGAGTTATGGGGAGGGGAGGGGGGAACGCCACGCGTGATCGAGTTACCTGGACGAAGTGGCGTGGCACAGGTGAGGTGAGGTTGGTACACGGACTGCGGGACAAAGAACCGCAAGAAATACCGATACCACCTTACTCTCCGGCCCGTAAAGTCGTTGTCGCGTTCGAAAATCGGACGTCTTCGAAGAGACTCGACGCGCGCGAGTTATAGAAAGAAGAACGTTCTAACTTGTCGAATTCGGCACACCGCCGTACATTTTTCCGAAACGGACGGACTTTATTATGGCATTAAATTAAGAGAGGAATCAAGATGAATTTTAATCGCCGACTTACACGATAATAATAACATAAGGAATAATTTTGATCATAATAGCAGAAATATATTAATTATATTAACAGCGACGTAATTGATTAATAAAGTTTATATCAATTTTCAAAATCTTATCTATCTGGAACATTTTTGATCCGAGGTTCGCTGTGGCAGCTTTGTCAATTAAATTTAATTTCCGCTCTGAGAGATCTCAGTCTTTAACTTCATTTTCCAAAACTGGAAAGCCAATGTAGTTAAGACATTTCTCGGAATGGCTAAATATCCAGCAGCGTTGATGTTCCGAAGCGTTCGGCACGGCGAGTTTGTGCCGAGATCGCGAGCGCACCTTTACGGGCGCGCTGACACGCGAGCCGACGAAGACATCGATACATCGAAACGTTGATACCCCGATGGTGTTTCCTCATCCTCTCTTCTGTGGTTTACATACCGGAGGGATAGCCCTGTATCGTGTCGCGACCATTATGTCGCAAAACCTTCGCCTTACCGCGATTCGGTGAAACATTATTCTTCCAGCGCTGGCACGTCGTGGCGCGATGGAATTTCGCGCGAAATACGAGAGCGAAGTTTGGTTCAAGTATCTCAGCATTTTTATGCCTTTTCCTGCAGCTTCCCGACTTTTTCCACTATAAAAACTTCCTTGGACGAGGCACGACTCTTCGTACTTTCATAATATTTGACTTTTAATATTTCACCAAGCATTAAATTAAAACTCTGCGAGAACGAGAGGTTCGCTTATAATTAGCTCAATTGAATTTTTAATAATTTAAAATTTCACATTGATTTTTTCAGCTCGCGAACTAGAGCGGGAGTTAACGTTGTGTATTCATCTGGGGCAAATGCATCGAACGATTAAAAATTTTTCGATTTACTTAAGAACGCGGAAGCTATCGCTTGACATTTTCGTTAAGGAGAGAAGAAGGAATCTTCTTACACGCGTCATGTGCATATGATCATTCCTGCAACGAGCGACGTCTACGTTCCGTTATCGTGCCCGGGCTGCCCGCGCGTTCCTGGCGCGTTTTTCGTCAAACAGCCGAAGGCGGCGGGCTCCTCGTTACCGATTCTGTGTACCTTGTACCGTGAGCGCTCCCGATCTCTCGTTGCGCGCCTTCCCCTTGTTACGGGATCGCATGTACATGTACTTTGTTGCACCGTGTCCTTCTCGTCACGGCACCGACAAAGGACCCTTCAATTTTCCCCTAATCACGTAGGAAATTCGCTTATATCTCTCATTGTACCGGGCGCGTCTTTTGTACCGGCTACAATTCGCGCCGGTTACATAAAGTCCCTGTACACGCGATAAAGTCCTTTCTTCTCACCCCGGCGTCCAACGAGATCCTCGTTGTTTCTTTTCGTGTCTCCTCACTTTGCGAATTTTAGGCAACGTGCGCGCCTTCTCCTCCACCTTGCTTCCACCTTCGTGCTTCTGCGTGACGCGCATTGTACCGGCCGGAGGGATTCATACCTGTCGCGAGAGACGATAAGTATCACATGTCAAGCGAACGTCCTGACTCGGGATCATTAGGGCTACAAAGATACTATAATCCTCGCGCGGATGGGCGCGTTATTGCACGAACGCTATTGGGCATACTCGGGACCTTTTAAGGTGTCTCTTGTTTTATGGCAGCTACAAGTACGCGTTTCACATGATTGCGCCGAAAATTTTTCTGATTTTTACAATTATATAGGACAGCAACATAACTTACATATTTTTGTTAATAATATAAGAATCGTATCATCTCCGAATACTTTTATTACTAGTTTCTTCTTTCTTATCGTTATTTGTGAAGGTCTTCAAAAGATTTCTCATCAGTGTTATATAGTAAAAATAGTGTGTCAAAGGTTTACATTTTTCCTTTTAAAAACCAACTCTGTGATAATCAAAGAGATTAATTAGTCCTAAAAATCGCATTTTGATTTTATTTACAGTTTTATATGTTTAATTCTAAAAGAGACATAATAACGGTCATTGTCGATCATTTTTCACTATCGTCTCGCGGAGATAGGAGTGGGAAGGGTCCTGAATTCAAATCCCAATGGTCCCTTATCCCGCATACATCCCATTTTCAGCGGAGAGTCACAGAACTTTTTAAATTTAGGTGACTTATTAGGGATTATTATATCTAGCCGTCCATCTATACTACTACTGCATATAAATAATCGTTGTTAAAAAAATTACGCTCGAAAAGGCCTAAAAGGATTATCTCTCTTGTAAATTGAATATATTTCTTGTAAGCGTCTATTAATTGTCGCGTCTCGAGAGCATTAAGAAAGATACTTTTCTCATCATTAAATAAATACACACCTGAATCTTCATCTATCTATTTATCGCTATCGCTATACAGAACTCTAATATCCCAAAAAAAATATTTTATGTTTAAAGTGATTTTCTATAAAGTGATTTTTTTCTATAATCTCACATTCTAAGCTTACTGTTTTACAGCAAACATATTCCTCTTTCAATAAAATGAAAAATACTTTTTTCTCTCTAAATGCTCTTGTTTATACTATTTTTCTCTTGATTTCAGAGGAATCTTTTTGAGATCAATATAAGAGTAAACTTTTCTAAGATTTAGAGGATTCCACGTATATAAAAATTTTTTTTTTTTTTTTTTTTTTTGAGGTGAATAATTGAGACTATCGCTCGCAGTCGTTTAGCTCTTGATATTTTTTCAGCATCGTGCACAATAGCATGATCATCTATATCTCATAATTAAAGTTAAAAATTCTTGCGCTTAACATATTTGAGACTGTTTCGCTCCCGTTGGAATGCACGAGTGTCGAAATTAAACGTATCATTTCTCCAGTTGACGCAAGTCTACATGACCGACGCTTTGAAAGCACGCAGGTCGGCGGCAGAAGGCCTAGTGGTGCTCGGGGGCGTAGAACGAAGGAGCGAGGAGAGTAGATTCAGCGGGAGGCGAGAAAAGAAGAGTAATGAGAGAACGGTGAAGCGGGGCGAGGGAGGCATGGCATCGCAAATTGTCTGAATTAACGGGTACGGGTAGGGTCGTGCGGGGGTCGCGTGGCGATGAAACTCCACGTACGCGTCGCGCGTTCGATCGTCGATCGGTCGGTCTTGGTTGTCTCGCGATCTTAGCGGGACACGCGAGGCGATCGCACGGTGACGGCGCGCGGTTCCACGGAACCGCGTGGCGACCGCGCCGTGCCTGTCAAAACTTTCGCGGTTATCTCTAAATTGGCGCAAACCGAGCCGAAATGATCTCAATTAGAGAGTTCGGGCTCGCAAGCAAGCTCGACGAATCTTCCTCCGGTCGACTTGGACGCGGCGTGCCGAGCTCGAAAGAGGTCGCCGCGTAATTGGGCGAGAAGTTATTTTCAAGCGGGTGCTCGCTCGACCGACGCTCGGTGCTCGCTAAAACGATGAAGTAAGAGAGACGAGAAGAGAGAGAGAGAGAGAGCGAGGTAGAAATGTGAGTTTCCATCGACGAAATTTATTTCGGCTCGGCGGATTATCGAATGCTGGATGTCAGGTGTGATTTATGGAATTATATCTATGTAGGTTTCAATGATTTAAAGTATTATATATAGATACATATTCGAATATATTATATTTTATTCTATATCTAGATATTTGTTATATTGATATCTGTCTATTTTTTACAAATATTAATTTATTAATCATTTCTTTTATCTTCATCCTAATATTATTCATGTATTATGTTTGATATTCGTTAAATATCAAATAATATTACACGATAGTGATATTTAGCTAAAGAAAATTTCTTAATTGAAAATTATCAAATAAGTATTGTTAGACAATAACATGAGCGAAGATAAATGTGATAGATAATATCGATAAATGATTCGCGCTACAAGTTTTTCTCCAATTGCGCAAATCACAATTGGAGAATCGCGAAGCTATGAGAGAGCCGGTGTAGCTTTCGGCTCGACTTCGTTTAGGAAGTAGGCTGGCTAGCCCTCCCCCCCTCCTTAATTGCCGTTAATTGCCCATTCGTTGGCACTTGCTCGCGATCAGCGGAGGTTACGCAGGGCTACTCGATGCTTACGTAATGACCTCTCACAGCCAATATCCACGAACACAATCTCGCGTACACAAAGCACCGTATTTCAAATTCGACGGAAAAGAGCGGTTTACGAGATTTATAGATTTACAATATCTCGCTTCCTCGTTTTTTGAATTACGTCCAAATCCGAGATTACAAACTCGCTTTCTCGTAAATCTTTGTCGAATTTTCATGCGGATTGGCAAAGTCTATCGGCGATGTCCAGCGAATTCGGTATTTTCGCTTCAGCAAAAGTACGTTTGTAGCGAGATATGGATAAAGTGCGAAATGCAGATTACACTGGTTAATCGAAAATCCGGTTGCAAATGAAATGGAATGTGGTTTTATATTTACAATTTAATTTTAATACTAACGAAATGCATTAAATTACAATGTATATTATTTCCTCAAATCGATCGCTTTGTCGTTGTACATACATTTAAATAAGACGTACTTGAAATTTTCTCGTTATCTCTCTGAGTGCACGTTTAAAATGAATTCTGCGGTGTGTACGAAATAAATCTTTGCTCTCCGGAGGAGATGGAGAATTTTTGAAGAGTAAATCGCAGTTTTCTCCGTTTTAATATTTCGGGGCTTGCAACGCTCGACCGCGGAATGCGGACTGACGCGCCGCAGCTCGGGTTAAATCGCGGGTCTTCATTGATTTTCGTCTCTCCGGGAGGGCGCCGGGGGTGTTAAAGCGCTACAGGCAGTTTTAGAAGCCGGAAGCAAGTTCTAGCCAACCCGGAAATTGTCTTCGCTCGGCGGCCTCTGGCGCGAGAGATAACCTTCGGAAAACCTCTCGCCTCCTCGCCACCCCCGTCCTACCTCTCTCTCTTTCTCTTTCCCTTCGTCTTTCTCTCCGCTCGACGAGCACACAGATAAGGTGCTTCCCTACGGATGTTCTAAGTTTCAAACGATTTGTGTGGAGATGATGTGATCGAAACTCCGCTTAACGAAGCAAATTTGCAATATCTGTTGCCACGAGAGATTTCTTTGCAAAGATAGTCAAGCTATTTCTTTACTGTTTCTGCGCCCGTTTAATCCAATATGAATATATGAAAAATAGGCAAAATATGAATAAGTAGGCTTTTGATGAATCAATTTACTATAATTTATAACGTGATTTTTGTTAAAGATATAATGCATAATAATGCATCATCTCATCTATTTTAAAAATGAAGCGTTTAATTGCGCAATATAATCAAATTTTTTTCAAAAAAGTACAAAGGTATTTTAGCGATACATTGATATTTCGTGCATATATTCATTCTCTCTCATCTTATATAATTTTATATTAGATAAAAAAATGTACAATATTATATTTCAATAAATAGATAAAGGATATTCTCGATAATGAAATTAATAAATAACAAGAAAAAAGGAACTTTAAAAGTACAACGCGAATAACGATTTGTCAAGTTCTTTTTGTTCAAGTTTTAACTATCATTTCGAATTCGATTACATAATCACTTGAATTTCCTCGCAGAAAATTACATTATTTTAAAATAAAAAAGTTTTGAAGTTACTTTTCGTTTGAGAGTGAGTGTGAGATTACTTTTTAATATCGCATCATTAAAAATGATTCAAAACAGAAATAAAACATCTGAGAGAGAGAGAGAGAGAGAGAGAGAGAGAGAGATGTATAATTATTAAAGATCAATGTAATATTAACTTACGCAATTTCAAAACCTTCAATTTTAAAACTTTTATTTGTAGTTAATATTATTTATACTTTACGCTATATCCTTTTATTCTTAAAAAAGCGCATATATAAATTTAAATCGTTCTTATTATCAAGAATTTAAGCCAGATTGGTCAATCAGGCCGCAACCAATCATTCTCAGGTTAACCATAACTTCGGCACGGCAATTCATCGAATTAAACTCTCGTTATTCGTGTGAGAGGAGTTCTCGCTTCGTATACCGCTGTCTTTCCATCGCTCCTTCATGCTTTCCATTTCGATCCTTCAATACTCTCTTCATTGCTCGACCTCTTCTCCAAGGATTACTCTTCCGAGAATCGCGGTCGTTATCGAAAATGAAGTGGATTTGATCGAGCGGACCTCGTATCTCAAATGAGGAAGGTGTGCCTGCATGAGATTTGCTTTGCTTTTTCCATGATTACTTTTTCGGAGCAAAAGTATTACACCGCCAAATGACGTGGTGAGAGCGAACAGGCGAACGGTAATTCCATAATAGCGGTAATTTTTAAAACGACAAAAGTACGTTCAATTTCGACATTTAAATATGTACTTAAATATATATATATTTATTGAGAAATTTTTCAATATTATGGCAGAAACCGATGACGAGTATTATTTAATTTAGAAACGAGCAATCGATGCGATCAATGTATCTCTCTTTACTTACGAATTTGCTAATTCAATCTTTTTATAACTTTGCAATTGTCGAATTTTTCAAAGATGATTTTCGATTAACGCGAACGAGGGGTGGGTTTATCGGTTGCGACGCGCGGAGGACTGCGAAAGGAACGAAGGTGGGAAGACAGAGAGAGAGAGAGAGAGAGAGAGAGCGCAAAGCCCTTGTGTCGAGGGAGTTTTCAACCGCCCTCCGGCCCTTGCTGGTCGCTCGCCAGGGATGCCGGAAATTGAGCAGAGTCCCTCGCGCTTCCTGCTTCCGCATACGTCATCGATTCATCCCCATTCCCCCCCGCGTCCAACTTCCTCCTTCCACCTTTCTGCCACTCTCTCCGGAGTCTGGATCCCTCTCCTCTCGTCGACGACCCCCCGCGTCGTCCTCGTCCTCGTCCTCGTCGCCAGAACGAAAGCTTTGGCAGCGACCGTCGGAACTTGGGATCGATAATCATGGCGACGGCGCCGTGTTCCCGTCGGATTTTCACCTCCTAAGCTCACCGCCGCTCGTTTGCACGCAAACATCCCCAACATGCCGCTTCTCCCTCCCCCCCCCTGCTCCCTTTTTCCTCCCAAGTGCGGTTTATAGCAGCGAGAGTACGCGCGACCACCTACGTCGAAATAACGACGGGAGATTTTATCTCGACGAGTATCAGCTCACGAGAAAATCTTCGGGTAAACATCGCAGATTTTGTCCTCGATCTTTTGAGATTGAATAAAGCTCTTTTTATTAAATCCAACAGCATCATGTTGCATCAGCCTGCGACTAAATATAAACAGCGAAGTGCTTTCCATCTTTTGCAAAGGATCACGTTAACTGGCGTATCAAGTTTCTTTTTTTACATGACAACATTAAACAATACTTTTTATTTTCCAAGCACGATTCTGAATACAATCTTATAATACTACGTCTCGGATTTTGCACATTAATGGTTAACCAAGTTCTTGCAAAAGGCGGAAATGAGAATTTATGAGTGCGGAATAAGTAATTGATATTAATCTAAAACTCTTGGGATACATTTTCTTTCGGTGAAGTTATTTATAGCCGAGTCTCGAGACGCGCGCGCGCGCGCGCACCACGCGCGTGCAGCCAGCAATACATCCTGCAGGAAATAGCCTCGATAATATTGTTGCAATAATGTCTCATCACGTAACTCGTTTCTTTCGCAATCGCGCCGTCACGGTGAACTGAAAGAAATCGACCGCACGATGCGATCGATTGGTCGCGAAATCGCGTCCAATCCGCGCAAGAAAACCCGTGCGCGTTCCACCACGCGGTACTTCCGGTATTTCCGCTTACGTCAAAGCCAGCTATATATCTACATCGTTCCCTTTTGCACATGTACACGTGCGCGCGCGCGCATACACACACACACACGTGCACGTCCATACCGCCACGGTTCATTTTCCACCGACGGCTCTCTTCCACCCTACTTCCATCTTCTCGGCTAACCTTCTTCCGGGTGCCACCCTATCCGTCACGATCACTCAAACCACCTGCCTTCGCCTGACTCTATATTCGTATTTCTGCATGCGCGCGTGTGCGTTTCCCTACGTGTATTAAATGTGTGGATGTCTGCGCGCCGTACATACAATAGCGCGCAAATCTGCTTCAATAAAGACGGCACGGAATCCTCGGAATATCACGGCGGGTTAAATTGAACACCTCTCCTAACGCGGCTACAATTACACGACCTACTTTTAGCGATACCTAGACAAAAGATTGGAGCCACGGCATGGCAATAAAATACGAAAATGATCATACATTTGCCCCCTTTATTCAGAATACATTTGCATCGAGGAAAGATCAATTTTTTTAAGTATGGCCAAAGTATTCATAGTATAAATAAATTATTCTGTATCTCATGCGACATTTATTTAAAAAAAAAAAAGAAAATCAAATTTAATTTTAACTACCTTTTAGCTTTAACTTGACTTTTGTGAAATCGTTTTTATTATTTCTCTATTAATTTTAATTTGAATTCATTGTTTTTAAAAAAATAGTGACGGGAGGGGAGAGGGGTGATAGAACAACCTTGTTGGTCACTTCTTCTCGCGAAATTCCTCGCGATTGCACATCCCACGCCAATGCGCTCGCGCTTCGATCCGCGACTGCTCCCGCATACACACGGGACGAGTAATCGATAATAAGTTAATGGCCACGTTGGTGAAGCGTACGGCGAATGTCGGGGCTATCCAATCGTACCGATGACAACTTCCGGTCGCCGTAACGACCGCCCGACACGCGATAGCGATCGTAGAGACTCGCGGCTCTCAGCGAGAGATCGCCAGATTGCCGGGACGAGCAGTCGGTGTTGCTCCTGGCGATGTCGGATCTCCGGGTAACCGATTGGATGCTGCAGCGTCAAGTTTTGTATATGTTACACTGATTATAAGCTCGAGAAACCGATCCCGATCGATCCTGTTGCGTTTGCTTAACGACTTCGGCTTATTCTCTCTCTTTTAAAAAAATGATATTTCATGAAAACAAATTTTCGAATAAAAAGATTGAATATTGAAATTTCATGATACTTTGCATAGATGGGAAATGTATTTAAAAAAATACAAGATTATAATTTATGCATTATTTTATTAAAAATATTTTTAATAAAATTACATATTTAAAAATACAAGATTATATTTTAAGCATTATTTTATTAAAAATACTTTTCGTTCGTATAATTGTTTAATGATATGAATACAGTTTGCAAAACATATGTAGGTTCAATGGGCATATAATATCATGAATACGGTATTAATTCTTTTTATATTGTCTCTGATACTTATCTAGTATCAAAGTATCGTAAACATCTTGGAGAGCGCATCTGACGATCCACTTTCGGTCAGGTGGCTCCGCCGGCGGCTTCTTCCTACTGTTCGGGATTACCAAAAGTGGTTATGCGCGAGCGCAACGCCGCCGCTGGAAGACAAGAAAGAAGAAGAAGAAGAGGAAGAAACGGCGGCCGGGAGTACAGAGGCAAGAAGGAGAAAACGACCGCGGTGGAAGAGTGGAGGACGTTCCGTTATCGCTCACCTCCGCATAACCGTACCTCCGTAACGGAGGGCGCGATCCCAGATCACCTCGTGTCTCTTCACCGAGGAAGGCCAGGTCATCTAGCCGTAACCAGCACGGTCCAAGCGTCTCTCCGCTTTTTTCGCCGCCGTCTGCCGATCCTCTTTGTCTCGCCTTCTTTCTCTTTTCCTCTCGCTTTCTCTCTCTCTCTCTCTCTCTTTCTTTCTCCCGCAACTTCTTCTCGGGGCAAGTGAATCGATTAAGAGCCGTAATAGCCAGACGCGCATCTCGACCGTGTATATTTCCACTCGGCATACCAAAGAAAGCTAGAGGGAGAAAGAGAGAGACAAGAGCGCATTCGCGATGATCACATTTTCCGGATCCCCGGAATGCCGGCGAGCGATGTCTTTCGCGTAGGGCGCGATCCTTTCCTTTCGCGCGAGCCGTACTTCTGTATATACGAATTACGGTACGGTGTGATATTTCAATCACCAAGTTTCTCGAATCGTCTTGATTCCGTTGATCGTAGTTCTTGCCAGGAACTTTGTAGGACGGGCGCGATTCGAGTTACCAAACGAGGGAGAACATTTTACACTTGCGTGTATCGTTCACTTAATGAGAATTCCTCCCGACTTGCAGCAGCAATTTTGGCGTCCTCTAATTGTTTCGGTCGATGGCGAGTATCTTTGACGTCGTGTCGATGCCGTGTATTCGGTTTCAAGATCCAAAATAGACGCGGCACTGAGTACCAAACAAGTGGCGATGTCTTGTTTCCTATTCTACAAAACGCTCTCAGAGTATTTTTCTTTGCACACAAAGACATTTGCATGCGTTGCAAGTTTTGACGAAACGTATCGGCGGGAAAAATCTCTTTGCAAAATTTGGCATCTCGGATTTGAGAGAAACCTCTCTCGCGGAGCGCATTCTCTGAAATTTGACAGCGAGCGATCTCCCTTGTCGCAATCGATGTCGTCGCACTTGAGATAGACGCTATCGTTTCCGGCGGCGGATTGTCGAATGTGGCGCGACACCCCCGCGATTGCCTTTATGTCCGCGTGTAACGGCCCTCCTCGTGACGTTCGTTTGGCTTCCGGGACAAGCCGAGGGTCGCCGAAGACCCGGAAGTTCGTCCAACTCGGCGCATTAACCGGCCTCCCGTCTCCCCCTTCCTGCACGACCAACGAAGGCGTTATGGCGCCTTTTAGGCCTTCGGGAATCCGACAGCCTCTAGCACCCGGAAGTGGACGAGAAAACGATCCATAATACCAGACCCGGTACGCTCGTAACCCGAACGTTAAGGAATTTACCGCCGAAATTATTCTCAACCCGCAATTACGCCCCAGCGAGCCGCTTTTGGACTGTTCATTTTATCTGCCTCTGTGTATGTGAGTGTGTTTCTTTTTTTACCAATCGTTTTAAACTCCCGAGACTCTGCGAATCATGCATGATACATTAGGCCAAGTAGTCGTTCTTTGAACCTGTTAAAGCACGGAATTTATATCTAATCTCGTTAAATTATGTGATCTCATCTTTTTAGATTCTTTTTCGTCGTCTCTTGGATCTTTGCGTTGCTTTTTAGAGAAAGATCATTTGAGGAATATTTGCAAGAAATTAAGCATAAAGTAAAAAATAAATCGTAAATTCATAAAACAGTCATAATTTATGAAATAAATACCAATTTAGAGGGAAGTAAATACATTATTAAACACTAGATGAGATGTGAATTTTTATTTGGACATCATGCATCGCGATATAAAATTTTCAGTATTTTCTGCATATATTTGGAGCGATATTTTTTCAACTTGAAAAATTTAGGACATACTGAAAGCTCTTTATTATAGTGGTGAATGTTTAAATTACTTAGATATATATATTCTTTTCACTCGCAAATCCAGTCTCACAAAGCGACATGCCTTTGACGGATTTCTTTAAAGATATAATAGTCTGAAGACTATGACGGTGTTTTATTTCTGACATGGCGCATATAGATTTTGTCAAACGACCTCCTCTGCAGACATGACCTCTTTATCGGGTATGGAACTAAATCGTGTGGAACTAAAGTTATTAGATTATTTGATTTCGAACGTTTTTCAAACGACTTATTTTCGTTCACTTCACGAATACGTTCAGTAAATAAACCAATGAGAATATGCAATCACTATGCATTAAGAGTGCAACTCGATATCAGTTAGAGTTTCAAATGAAGAAATCAATCATTAAAGCAATATCGTCGTGATCGATAGTTCCACACGATGAATAAGATAATAATTAAAAACTTATCGCTTTTCCTTATTTATAAATTCTTTGAAATTTATTATTAATAGAAACATTGCGAAATTATAACTATACAGCAGCAGGCTTTAAAGGTAATTGAAAGTTTACAGATCCTTGCAAGTTAAGTTTTAAAAATAGATATATTTTGTTCGATCCGAAATATACTTTGTTTTGCAGAATTTTAATATGATTAATTTATGAAGTCTGCAAGAAGAGATTACGTTCAATCAAATCTTTACCGATAATTGTTTTTGCAAGATCGTTTAAGGAAAGGTCCGTAGTCGAAAAATAATATAAATATTGAATTTTTTCAAGTCTCAAATAATCGGTCCCTCGATATTTTTCTCGGCGTTCAATCTATTTCAAATTGATTGTGGAATCCGTGTACGTAAGGAAACACCGAGAGGAGAGACTGGCGGCAGCTTGCGTAAAAGCCAATTTGCGGACGATCCCGCAAATTGATCTTGCGCGACCCGCGAGTCGGGAGGATCGAAGAAACCGCGATGCTTCCGTGGCCGGCGATCCGAGAAGTCGCGGTGTCGAAAGCTCGAGGAATCGGATTGGCTCACCTACTGGGGATCCCGCCAATCGTCGTGGTTCCCGAAGACCTGGTCCCCATCGGGAAAAATCTTTAAGGTCGCTCCGCAGGAACAGTTAGTCGATCCGGAAAGCCGTTATATCTTCCAATACCACTTGGTGGCGACGGCGACGGCGGCGGCGAGCCTTCGTGCTTGCTTCAGGGAACTTTCCTCACAGATGACCTTCGGCTCTCCGCGTGCGAACCAGTCGGCGACCACTAGGCACAAAATTCCACATCGCTACCACTGAAATTTCCTCGCGTACCTATATACGTGCCGAGAACATTCAACTACCGACTCGCGGCTATTCGATAAGGTCGAAAGGCCGGAAAGCGACGGCCTTTCTGTAAAATTCCGAGTTCAATCCCGGTGACAAGTGGTTCGACGAATGGGAAAAAAAAAAGAACAAAACCTGATAAGAACTTATTTGGTTTAACTTGTGAAAGGCTAATCTCTTAATTTATCTCTCTCTCTCTCTTTCTCTTTTTTTGCAAGATATCTTTATCGATGTACGTATTCGGAACATTGATTAAAGTCTGAAATATTCTTATCTTAATATTTTTGGAAATGAGTCGCGTTAATGCAAGCGATATCACGCATCTTCTCAGAAAGAGAGGAAGTGGCGATCGCTGCTTTTCGACCATTAAAAGCCGCTCGCGGGCATCGGGGACCGGTCGTCTTATTTAGTTAGGAAGTCGTCAGGAGTCATTGATCCTGTCAATGAAGGACGACGGGAAGCGGATCGAGATCCGCATCTGCGATCGCTCGACGCGAAAGAGCGTGGCTGTCGCGGGACTTGTGCATACTCTTGAGACGCTCTTGCCTCTTCCTCTTTTTTCTCTTTTTTTTTTTTTTACGTAAGAGAAAATAAGCGCAGGAGAGAAGCTGAGAGAGAATCCGTCAACCTTACGCGACGCGACCTTCGAATTCCGCCAACGCCAGCAGCGATATCCTCGATACTTTTTCCTCGATATTACCATTAGAGTATTGCGAAAGATCCGTATTATATAAATCTCATTTTCACAGTTATTTTCCTAATGGCAGCTTTTAACGCCCGTCCGGTTTGGCGTTAAAAACAACACTGATAAAAAATATTCTGACGCAACGATTATGTTTGATATTATGATTTATTGGCGGTAAAGTTGGATAATTACTTGGCGTTAAGATGTAGATATCGGACAGAGTTTAATGTGCGTGTATATACACCGGGATACAAATAAATATAACAGGTTCCATTTATTCTTCTTTTATTACACTGACGATTACCGACACAGCTTATCAGCTGGCATTCTCGTGTTGCTTTCTCGTTGTTTGAGATAACTTGGATCAACGCAACCGATATAGAATATTTTCTATTTTTATTTTGACGTTCTCGGCGTTGCGCAATGTAATAACTATAGTCTGAAAATATTTTTCTCTAACTCCCGCAGGGATGATTGATCCGCGCAATCATTTGGGCTTAGCGAACTCACGGACCCGAGCTCCATATGTATACATGAATAATCCGCAATCGTGTACACGTGTTTTTGTGTATGACATTCAGTGAATAGTTAAAAATAAAAGTGCAAAAATAGATAGTTCAATTTCAAAAGGAAAATTAATTGTAACACAAATGTATGTGTTAGTTTCAAATTAAGTGTTCTAAAAACTAATTTCTACGGTATTAATTCTTTCTATTCTAAACTAGCTAAATTAAGGAGATGCTTGAATTATATCATTTTAATGTACATAGAAATAGGCACATGTTAGACAAGCGCAATTTAAATTAAAATCACAGAAAGAAAGGTAAACTTACGTGGTGACATTATATTTCTTCGAAAACATTCGAACGTAAGCGTGGAAAATTTCAGTTGAGCTTAAACAATAGTTATATTTCAGGTACTCTATATAAATTTTCGTAAGATCTGTCTCTCTCTCTCTCTCTGGATAGAGTCTTTCGGAAAATAGTCTCTCGGACACAATGGATAATTATACTTTTCGAAATTGAGAAAAGAATGTATTGCAAAAACAAAAATACAATCAATAAGACTTTCGAACAAGCTAATTTATGAAAAGAAAACATTTTTAATTAGTTCTTGCCAACGGAAACTATAGTAATCTAAATTCAATTTTTAATTTTAGATATTTGTTTCCTTTGTATGTATCACCTGCAATATTATAATATAGTTCAAGATGCCGTAGCTCAAGTTTTCCATTCCGACGTTTGACAAATTTTTCTTTTCCAATATAAAGTTAATAATATTCATATTAGATAATAGTATAAGATGGGCGAATAGCACTATTCTGGGACGCGTAAAGTATGTCGAAGAAATTCGACTATGCGACATTGTTGCGATATCACGGCTTGATCATTATGCTTCGCCCGATGTGAATTCTAGAACGTTAATCGGTTGCAAAACCGATAGCGTGGCGCTATGTGCAACAATTCTTATCGCTTGTGCCTAGCTCTCCTTACATTTCTTTTATATCGCCTTACACGACGCGTAAACGTTTCTTTCCTGTATATATCTGAATACAAATTGAATACTCGGTGCTATTCCGGACTTTCGGTCACACTACAATTTTCTCGAGATTATAAATTTCTCACCTGTCCACTTCTGATCGTGAGTTCACTCCCGTTATCTTTTTTAGATGGCTAAGTTTCGCGGGAATTTGCACCGTCAGTTTCGAGCGTTCCTTCATTGCTTTCGTCAGGTGCATCAAATTAATTTCTATTATCTTTATTTAATTTACTTTTATTAGTGAAACTTTTATTTGATAATGATAAAATCTTATTAGATAATGTTTTCTAAGCTTCCAAATTTACTCATTCCATCAGATTTAATTTACGTTTTTGATTATCACAATCGTATTAATCCATTAGAAATAGAAATAGAAGAAAATCTCTTTTGGCTAATCCAGTAAAGTAAAATTTCTTTCATTATTTTGCGAAAAGCTCTCTTAAAACCTATTAAAAATTTTCCGTCAGTTTTAAACATTCGAGATAGCACGATGCATATCATTGTAAAGAGTTCTAATCTCTGCGAGAAATATTTGGAAGTACCTAAGAATCTACAAGCGCAAGCAGGTAT
>JAJVSH010000026.1:147683-211833 GCA_021460005.1 Tetramorium alpestre | reverse complement strand
TATATATATATATGAATGAATTTATATTAATGATTAAATAATAATTGAATAAGTCTAACTGCGAAAGTACTGCAAACTATGAAATTATTAGCGATATATGATCATGTTAACAGGAGCGTTCATATTATTTTTCCACATCAAAATATTCAAGCTTATACGTATTAAAATTTAATTTAATAATAATTATATTAAGTAAAAATTACATTCCAACAATTCATTTCAATTCGGATTCGAGAAAGAAAATGAAATTCGATTGGATTTGATTCGACATAAAAAAATTTTCGATTCGTACATTTCTAAACATATTTTTTAAACATTTCGTACTTGTATAAATTATCCGATTAATATTTCTTCCTCATGTTCAATCATTCGCTACACGAGTTGGAATCTATGGCGCGGATCACGTCCGAGGCAGCAAGTGACAAAGCGCGACGAATTTCACTTGGCGCGCCGCAGTAGATACAGAGACGTGGCAAGTAGATAGGGGCACCTATGCGCGGCCCAGTAAAGTACCTGTTACCGCGCGCGGAGCCGAGGCGCGCGCTCCGCCGCGCTTCGGGCGCCTCGGAGAAGGCGGTCTTCACTCGGGCGTGGGAAGCTGCGTTGGCGTTACGTTACGTTACGACAATTGGCCCTAACGCGCTAGACGCCGAGCCAATTAAGAGAGGAGGTCTCTCCTCTCGTCGATGACGCCACGCGGCAACGATCGAGAATGCCGGGTCGTCTCTCGCGGATACGCGCCGAAGCGATCCTTTCACTTTCCTCCGCGAGCCCGCGCGCACGCGAGAGCCGATAAGGCCTCCGCTGTCCTTACTGTTGGAAGAAATTTCAACAGTTAACGGTATCGATACGCTGCTCGCAGCCGGTCACTAGAGTTGAGAGGAGCTCCTCGAGCGCGTCCTCGCCGATCATAGAAAGGTTGCAGAGGTTTCATTCGCGCGTTATTCATTTCGCGTGTTATTTCTTAAAATTATTATTCTAAATAAAGTATACAATATTTATAGTTAATTGTTAAAATTATTAAATTATTAAAATTATTAAAATTATTAAAATTGTACAATTATAGAATAATATCATTTTTAAGGGTAATATAATTAAAACTATAAAATGATTATTGTTAAGGAAGCGCTCCTTTGTCTCTGTTAATTCGCTGCTTAGAAATGAAATGTATGGCCTCTCACTTTTCAAGAGGCCGCACAGCTCACAACTTGGCACGCGATAGAATAATTTTAATTCTTTCATGATATGCGCGTGTTATTAACGCGATACATGCACGTGAGTAGACGCACGATGAATCAGAGAGGCAAATAACTTCTCACAGTCGGAAGGAAGTCGCGAACAAAGCGTCGTTTCGCGTCGTACGCGAAGGTGAGGGAGGACAAGACGAGGATAAAAATTCTACGGTGCAAAAGCGGAGAAAAAGTCTCCTCCCAGGGAATTCCAGCGAGTTCCTTCCTGGTAGCCGTCACCTCCCTCGGCCCTCGTTTCTTCCTGTAACGAGGAGAGGACGAGAGCGGGAGGAAGAGAACGCGGTGACGGCGGCGGTGGGAGGGAGGGAGGGCTGGGTTCGCCTTGTGGGCGACTCGTACGTTCCTAAACTGCATTCCAGCCTGCGTTGCCACGTCTCGTTCCACACACGCGGACACGCGTGCACACACTGCACACTGCACACACATACACTCTTTCTCTGTCTCTCTCTCTCTCTCTCGTTCACACATGTTCATGCAACACACGCACGCATGCGACACACACAAGATCGCAAGCAGGAGCGACTTTTGGGTGGGGGTGCATCGAGCTCGACTCCTCGTAAATATTCCGGCCAATATATCCCCCCTTTCTTCTTTCGCTCTCTTGTTCCGTGCCCCCCTCGCGTCTCGCTCCTCTCCTTCCGTTTACCGTCTTGTTCTTTCTTTTTCGCGTCGTCACGTCCGCGAAACTGCGCCGTGAGTCGAGCCAATTTCGCGTCGTCGTCGCTCGACACAAGTGAATTCTAGGACGCTTTTGAGCGGAAAAATTTGGAGCGCGCGCGACGGAAATGTCTCCGCGGCCCGTCTTCACGAACGATCTTTCGAAAATCCCGTCGTCGTCGTTGTGGGGTCGCGCAAAAGTTGCTACGCGATACGAAAACCTCACGGTACATTATTTACTTGTTATTTTTCGCTCAGAAAAAATATCCGGTGAATATCAGTCGACGCGATCATAGCAGTCAATCAATCTAAAAAATAGATAATCTCTTTTTTGCATCTTTGAAAAGATGGTAAAGATTGTAAAAAACAAAAGTTGTTTTCACAGAGAAGAAGTATGATGGACAATTTTGCTTTTTCTCCTATAATTAGTACTTAATAATTTGCATTATTAGAGAAAAAGAGAAAAAAAAGGAGAATGGATAATCACACTTTTAATATGATGTCAAAATTTCATTTTATTATCGTGATATTAATGTAAAAATGTAAAACATTAAGCGATTTCTTATAATATATATTTTTTACATTGCTAACAAGTAAACAAGGAAAAGAGCATAAAAAAATATAATTGCAATATATACTGTATGTGCAATTAGCTTAGAGAGGAGAAGAGTATATCTCGGTATTGTTAATTTCGGCAGAAATTCATACAATCTCTGTGCATTTCAAATAGCATGTATATCTATTGAAATTGAATTGTCGCGTATACCTAATGCGCTCCGCCATCGCGGAAACATTTTGAAAGTCGATCGAATGGAATTTTAATCGCGCCGGTTTTGTCTAGTCGAGACGACGCTGAATTAGTCATATTTCCATAAGATTTGCATATGCGTTGCGCGCACGAAGGGAAGGCGAGAAATAGGGGGGAAAAAAAGAGAAATCGATAGCAAAAGGAAGCAAAATGAACTCGTGAAACTCGCGGTAAACAAAACGGCCTTCTTTCTCTCTCTCTCTCTCTCTCTCTCTCTCTCTCTCTCTCTCTCTCTCTCTCTTCTTTCGCAAGTAAATCGCGATACCCCCATTTCGAGCAGATAATTTTGAGAATTATCTCATCTTTAAAAAACTTGTTTAATTTCTGACAAGAATGCAATACATCTGTCCATGATAATCTGTATGCAGCTGTAATTTAACTTTGTAATGTAATATGTGGTCGCGAAGATATGGTCGTGGAGGATAAAGAATGCGCAGTATTTATAAGAGTTCCTATTGACAACTTCTATCGTTTTCTCCGCAAAATAACATTCCAATGACAAGGGCGGACAGTGTAAATCGTTTTATGAACAGATTCGCTCTGTTCATAAAACGCAATCATAAGTTGACTATTTAATATATTTCTCATGTTTACATATTAGTAATGTAAGATAGACGAGTAGGGCTATTTCAGTCCCTAATATCACCTAGATCTATAAAGATTTTCTGCGATTTCCCGCTGAAAATTGTATGTGGTAGATGACGGGAGATTTTAATTCAGAATCTTTCCATTACTAATCGCGTTAGCACGGAGCCACGCGTCATCCCATTCGGTATATTGAAAGCAAATATCTTTCCACTTTAGGTTAGAAGCTTTCCCGCTTATTTACTCCTCTTGCGCATCTCGACGTATCGAATGTAAATGTTGTCTTTTGATAAAGATCAAGTTGCCTGTCCTCGAAATCGGCGCGGCAGAGAATTGATTTGATCCCTTTGACGTAACAAACAGACTTTTCTTCTAAATTACGAAAAGTCGGAGAACCAGGTATGTTCCCCGATTGACTCGCGCTTTGTGTACGTGAAAGTACCCGATGTACGCGTATACATCGGTGAAGAACGTCGTTCTACGATCTCAAGGATACCGCGGGGCTCGGCAAATGCCTAATGATAATAATCGCAAACACATCCACATCGTTGGATCTACTTTCAACGCGCACGTGACGATGACGAATCCCTTACGCGGACTATTATCGGAGACTCGCCGAGCGTGACAGGATTCGCAGAGACAAGGCTTAAAGACGCACGTAACGCTCGGTAACGCGACGCGACGGACGTTCGGAAAGGAAAGGCAAAGGGGAGACAGCTCGGAAATCCCTTTAAACGACGAGAGAGAACGGTCGATCGGTTAATTTTGATCCTATACTCGATGATACTCTAAGGAGAGTATCGGAACTGGCGGTTCCGCAGCGGTTTCGCGGCGGAAGGATTACGACGGACGGTCGGAGGTCAGAGCGAGTCGTTCGGTCATAGCAAGGCGTGCACGCGAGAGGGAGAGGACGAGGACGAGAGGATATTACTCGCCGGAGAGTTCGTTACACACGAGCTGGCCTCCGGGTAAAATTATGCCGGAAGAGAAGTCGGAATCCACCTTTTTTCCTCTGTCTCTTACAGCCGCGAACACAAGCGCCGACAGTTGCGTTCGTTTCGTTGCTTGCGCTTCGGAAACGAAGGCGACGTCAGGCCTCGGAAAGATCCCGATCCCTTCCTTCTTCCACCGCCGCGCCGCGCGCCGTGCCGCGCCGCGAAGAAGAGTCCGAGGAGCGCGGATGAGCTGGTTTTGATTAGAGCGCCGCCGACACATGTTGCTGTGAATCGCTCGCACGTTTCTAAGCGAGAATTATCATCCAAGTGGCAAATCATACTGTCAAAAAAAGGCAGAATTACTGCCTTTATTTCGCACGCGGACGATACGGGTATAAAATTAGAGAAGTCTTTGCGCATAAATCAAATCGCCGAGCTGGCGCTCGACG
Source organism: Tetramorium alpestre (assembly GCA_021460005.1). Taxonomy (NCBI): domain Eukaryota; kingdom Metazoa; phylum Arthropoda; class Insecta; order Hymenoptera; family Formicidae; genus Tetramorium; species Tetramorium alpestre. Next base: position 207,149 of record JAJVSH010000026.1, on the reverse strand, counting down.
CGCTGAAGGAGTCTCGACTTCGCTTTGAACCACCAATTAGTCTCATCTATTTCCGTTCGTATTCGCACGGTCTTGCCAAAACAGCATTGCTACTGGAATCCACAACAGGTTAAATGCAGCCATTTCTTCTTTCAGAGAACAAATATAACATATCATTATTATTTAAGGCGTGTCGTTATGTCGATAAAGCATCCATAAAAGAAGAAAATAATGTTGATCTTATATGTATATTTATAATTTGTGAAGGAAACTTTGGAGAGCGAGTCTGGTTTCATCTCAATCATTACAAACATTTGATAGGATTTCGCATTTCTGTTTAATGTAATATATACTACAATTATATCTATTATGTATTCTTCATCATTATATTCTGCATGTTGCATTTTACATTATCTTCGCGTGATTGAGGCTTAAAGTGTGCACGACACAGTTTTACCAGTGCTCCCATCTATCCGCAAGACCGACGACTGATTTCTGAAACACAATAGAGCATAATAAAATTAAAATAATTATAAATGCTATTGTGTGTCAAGTACGTAATTTTGTACGTTAACGAAGCGTTCGTGGCTTATCTATTTTTGGACGACACTCAGACATGCGTGCGATAACGATTTACAATAATTTACAGTTTTGAAGTCTTAATCATTACAAAGCACTCTCTAAATATTAATTAATTATGAAATAACAAGTAAAAACTAATCATTAATTTCTCGTAATTTTTTGATGATTTGATAAACGCGCATAGATAACAAAGCTTTATCGTTAGGAATCGTAGATTTTCCTGGAAAAAAATTTAACGAATAAGTTCCATAAAAATTTCATTATTTAATTACGTGATAATGGCAGCAACAATAGCGAGGGAAACAGTATCCAGATAGCGCAATTAAACATCAGGATAATATCCGCTCATAGCGTGCAGATAGATAGATAATAAGTTTATTGAAATCCGCGGGGAATCCGTGAGAGATTCATGAATAAGTCCCATAAGATTTCCCCTCCCCCGCCCGACAACTCGCGCGGCAACAATAGCAACAGTGCGAAAATAGCGTCGATTAGCGTCGAGATAAGGGCACCGATGCCTCTCACGTGGCCACTACGCGGGGATCCACGGCGCTTCCGCGTTCGCTAATCAGTCGGATCTAACCGATCGATCGCACGATCCGGAATGACGCACACCCGTGCGTGTATAATGCCGTTTGCAAAGATCGATGCGTCAACGTTCTCGATAAACAACTGCGGAGCTTGCCGCGGATATTTGTCAGCGACGAACTCATCACAACAGGCGCGATACCTTGGCAGTTCCGGCGAGATGAGCCGCGTTATGATCTCATCGTGGCAATTTCGCACAGGATTCTTCCTTGTTCTCGCGGCAAGACTAATCGCTCACATCTCACACGCACGATCTCGCGATCATGTTAGACTGCTCCGATAAGTACGTGTTTAACATCAGCTATGTTAAACATTTACTTGTAATCGAGGTTCAACTTGTTTCTGGCATGTGCTTTTATCCTATTAATTACGAGACATTTGTGATAAGTCGGAGACGCCGGAGTGATTATAAAAAATTAATAATGCATTATCGAAGTACACTTTGTGCCCATATTTGTGCAAAAAAAAAGAAACAAATATGAGAAATCCTGCAGTTTCCTATTCATAAAATTAAACATGTAATTTTACAAATTATATACATCGTATCTTTAGGTTTTAGATCGTTTTAAATGTCTTCCAGCATATAAACAAGAATCCATACTTTTCAAAAGTAAATCGCACACATCTTGTTTTGTCCTATAGGTTAATTCTGTAACTCTTGTTAATGACAGTTTGTTATCATTATAATGTCGTTGCGCAGCATTTTTCCACGCAACTTATAATAAGGCTGTTATTAACTAAAACGAGATTTTCATTTAGTAAGTTGTACTATAAAATAATGTAATAATAATCACAATTGGCATCACTATGAACATATGATTATTATTACCAATATTATAATAATAACTATTGTACTACAAAAATGATATTCTCGACTATAATTATTTTACTATGCAATTATAGCAAATACCACATACTCTTCTCTCAGTATATGTCATTACTTCATTACATATCGAATCTATCTAAAAAGGAATTTTGTAAAAGTCGACATTAATTTTGCAAAACCGGTTACACTGATCTTCGTACAGATCAAAACGTATTTTCTTATTTATTTGTAAATCAATATATTATAATTCGCACGAATATTTAGCGTGATTCGTTAGCCCTATCGTTTTCATTGTTTTATTTTATATTTTCGAACCTCTAGAATCTATTTATTTAGTTTTATTTATTCCGCTAGCACACTTTGTTTTCAATTAAAAGGTAAAAACATAAGAGGAACCGCAATCCTGTGCAGGTTTTTTTTCCTTTACGCGGTTGCAACAATTTCGCCTCAATTATGATATGCACGAATAGTAGTAGTATGGACTAAATGTAACAGTCTCTAATGTCACCTAGACTTTAAAAGTTTCTCTGTAATTTTTCCGCTGAAAATGGGATGTATGCGGGATGAAGGATCACTGGGATTTCAATCTAGGAAACTTCACCCCTTCACTCAAGCTATTTAATCCTTACGACAACGTGAAAGTGACAATGAGTCAAGCAGCCTGAGAAGTAAATATTTCTTTTATAATAATTCCCCCAGCTCCCCCTCTCATTTTCCTTTAATTTCGACACAGTCTAAATCCGTAAAATGATCCACTGGATCGAATAGACTACGGATCCAAATTTTTTGTCATAATATTTTAGTGGGGTTTTCGAGAATTCCCCCCATGCTGCGCGACGATGAAAGAAAATAGATGGTATTCTTCAGGAACTGGAGGCTTTTATTTCGTTATTAATCACGTTAGCATGAAGCTACGCATCATCATTTCGTTTATCGCGCCCTTGCGAATCCGTGTTATTTTATCAGCTCGCCGAATCGGAGCGGAGAAAAGGCGGCAATAACGGGGCGCAGCTAACTCTCTTAGGATGTCAAACCGCGACGTGCGTGCGCGGGTGGTTTAGGGATGCACCGCAAGTGGAGTGCATGCGCCGTAATGCAGCCGCGGTGCGGCGCGGCGCGGCGTCGGTCCTCCGACGCTATCGCGGGAGCCAGTAGCGATCGCACGTAGCCGCCGCGACCGTTTATTTTGGATCTTCCGCGGGTTCGATGACCGGCGAGACCGCCGCGAGCGCGGCCGCGCGCGGCGCAGCGATGACCGCGAGAAGGAAAGGCGCTGGCTCCCAAGCGTGTGCACGCGCCCGCTCGCTCGCCCGCTGGTACGCTAACCCGCGTGCAAGCGCGACGACTGGCATTCGTAATTGTCGTCCGGCCGTCCGCGAGGCATCTCTGGCCGTGCCCGAGCGCGAAGAGAGGCGCGGACGAAATTTCGCGCGAGCCAAAGCCGCGAACCGCACCTCCCTCCTCCCTCTCTTCTCCCCCCGGCGAATTCACGGAATGGTACGTTAACGGAATGTCTTTCGCGAATCTCGGGGGATAATCATTTTTTTCCAAGTATTCTCAACATTCAATATTCAATTAGCCGAAGGCGTTCTTGCATCAGAGATTTTTTGCATGATTTTTTTTTCCAATTGAATAGTTCGCTAGATGCATTTATTTTGGCAGCAACTGCAAATTCATAAATTTTTTTGTTGTAACATTACATAAACATTAGCCGTAATCTTTTTTTTTCGTGTTTTATTATGATTTATATTTTCAAACAATAATAGGAAGCCCTAAACGGTCATGCTGGGTCTCTTTTGCCTAATAATTTCTTCGAGGACATTTTTCGCTCACAATCAGCGCCGTTAAATACCGATCTTTAAAACGCCAGTCTCAAGCTAAAGCTTGTATTTTCAAATTTTTTATTTATTTAACACGTATCTGAAACGCGTTTGCACGCGGTATTTCGACTACGCCGGAGGGTGCGTTTTTGAGAGAAGACACAGCCAGGGTCAACGAGGGGGCCAGAGATTTTCGATGAAATCTCGAAACGGGATCTCGAGCCCGTCGTCGAGACGTAGCACCGGCTTGCCTCAGAGACGGTAATCGTCACCGATGATTTGAATGACCATGTAATTCGACGCCGCGGCACAACAGGCGGGCGTTTGTTCAGGTTCGTCCTCCGAGGAGGAATCCCGCAGCTGCAACTGCGAAATTCAAGAACAAGGCGACAGCGACACCACCGACGTCGTCGTCGTGGAGGGAAAGGGGATTGCAGCGGGTGGTGAGGTCTGACTAGTTGAAGAAGAAGAAGAGGGGGGAGGGAAGATTTTCAGGGGGGCACGCGCACTTGTGACCAACCCAACCGTTGGGAGCCGTTGGGTGAAAGAACAAGACGAGGAGAAAGAGCAGATGCCTCTGTTATTACAGGTTTCGTCTTTCGTAACGCTACACCTCCGCTCTCGCGAGAGTTCTCTATGAACCTTTCGGTATCTCCCATTCTCCTTCCCCGTATATATATCTCTCGCAGCGCGCCATTTCAATTCCTTTCTGCTGAATTGACCTAGTGCCGGACAAATTGAAAAAATGGGAGACATCCTTCATCGCCGTTCAAACATTGATCTCCCATATTTCATTTCCTTCCGACAGTTTTCGAATCTTTCTCTCTTCAATACTTTTATTGTTCTGTCTTTTCATATATTATTAGTTTTACTTTTATATATTTTTAGTCAACTCTATTCTTTGAATATCTTCGAACAAATTATCTTTGTTAGTGAGGTCATTTACATCTTTGTGAGTTAATAAAATTGAATTAAAAATATGTAATATGTACATTAATGAAAGAACAAAGTCATTCGGTCTTGATTAGAATTCCTTCGAGGCGGAAATTTACGTGTTACATGATTCTTATTTTACTCGTACAGTGATCAGCATGCACTAATCAGCCTCGATATACCAAGTACCGGTTAATCGATCTGTCAGGTCGTGTTGCGTCTTTCTACATCGTGACAGTTCCGATGGCATTGCAAGATCGGCGCAGCCGCCGCTAGAATGACCAGTTTTTTGTTTAATAGGTACATTGAGCCTTTGATACTCAAAACTGACAAGTTATGGCTTATGAACGATGACTCATGACTCATGACTCATTCTGAATGTAGATTATTTTTGCTTATTGACTTATTATTGGCTTATTGATTATTGCTTATTGTCAGGACACAACTGTGTTATAAGTGTTGGTTTATCCATACGATGACATCCGTCTATATTACAAAGTAGCTGTAGTTGTAATTTTTTATAAAACAGCAAATTATCCGAAGAAAGTCTTTAATGCATAATTGATTAGTTAGTTAATCCAGTTATCCCTCTCTCTCTCTCTCTCTCTCTCTCGTCTATTCTCTGACCTTTGCTACCACAGGCATCAGGAAGCAACTTGCTAAATCGCTCGCTGATAGATTCTGAAGATTCTAAAGAGCGTAGAGAGACGAGTGTTGTAAGGTACCACGTGTTGCTGCGTCGCATGTAACGTATTACGAATCTTCCCGGGCGATTATGTAGCGACCATGGAAAAGATAAAAACTACTAATGATCGCTGGTGAATCGCATAATTATTCCACGCTTACCTACGGTGACTATCCATGGTATTTATCCATGTACGATGGCTTGGCGAGCAAGAATCGCCCTGATAACGGCAGGTACCACGAAGAAACTGGCCAGGGGTATTTCTCAGGCAACGGAAAAATGCGGCAATCGTGTCCTACGCTCGTTCACGTAGCTTTATGCAGCTTTAGAAAAATTCGATTCGTAGGCATAGTGACAGACACGAGAAATATCGTGACATCGAGACGCCGCGAAGTCAGACTGAAAGGACATAAAACGGGCAAGGGAAGAAGAATCGGTAAGGCGGCAAAGGCATCGGGATTTCGAGCGGGCATTCAATATTTCGATCGCTGAAGAATTCGATCGATGGAGAGGCGGCCTTTGATCTTACGGTACACGGGCCGCCTACACAGGTCTGCCCACTTCTTCCCAGGTGCACGGTGCATCTTTATCGTCATTCAAGATGGCAGATTCTTTTTTTTCTGTCCAATCCCACCCAACCGTCACTTCGCCTCCCATATCTTTAAAGATCTACGTGGCTGAAGATACGGGGAGAGCGATCTATATCGAAGAATCGATTCTACCGCTTAATGCCTTTCGCGGCAGCTCTCTTTGCCGAGTGTGTCGTTTTTCAAGGAGAAACAGCGAGTAGCCGAGAAAAGATTTTGTGGTCATAAGAATTAAGAGGGATTTAAATATCAATGCTTTAACATTTTTTACATTATGAATATTTTTTTTTCAAGAATGACAAGGAGTATCTGAGATTTTTTCAGATACGGCGAAATGACAAGTGATAAAAGTGCTTAACTATTTCAAATACAAACAATCATTTTTCATACAGAAATATATTTTTCGAAGGTATTGAAAAACAAGTATTTCATGTTCTTAAAATTTTAACCTTTTATCTCAACAATTCTTAAGCCAAGTATAGATATTTCAGTAAAGTATAAAAGAAATTTATCGAATGTTTATTCTTAGGTTATAGTTGTAAGGTCGTGGACAAATCAATGCAAATATTCTTACAACATAATAAGAGTGCCTAAGTGGTTGATTGATTTGCTTACAGTTTTACAATTACGAATATTGTAGGTCGACCCTTTAGTAAAAGGGAAACGATTACATTTTATGAATGACAAGGCTGAGATTTCTCATGCTCAGGCACAGCGCAATAACAAGTGTTCCCATAAATACCGTCCTTTTTTTAGATATTACGATTATTGTATGAATTTACAATAATATTGTTATGTTTCCCCCGCACTCTATGCATTGCATTAATACATTCTCTTTTTACAGCCAATAAATGTAAGAACTAGAGTAATATAAAATAGTGATAATATAATGGTCCCTAATGTCATCTAGATTTAAAAAGTTCCTCTGTGCCTTTCCGCTGAAAATGTATGTGGGATAAGGGTCCTTTGTTTATATGTATTATATTATTATACAATCATGAACATGATGTTTAGAAGCTTAATTTAATTTTCTTTAATGCATTCTTATTACAAAAAATTCTTTTCAAATTTATTGACGAATTCGTGTCTATTGTCACAACGTCATCTTTTTCACGGCGCATATTCTTTACTAATTCTCATGACAGGCAACCCGCGTTTTCTCAATATGGATTAAATACGTTAAAGATTTTCGAGAAAAATTCGGAAACGTGACTCGGATTCATGATGATTAATGTGCTCTACGGGTGTGCCCTCCGGATCCGTTAAATTCGGACGTTAGCCGGCTTCCTCAAGAGTGTATAGATGCCAGAAAGGATTATAAATAATTTCTGGTTGCGAGTGTATAAAAGAATTAAGCCCAGGAAGGAGATGCATAGAGGAAAAGAGAAACGGTAACGGGAAGAGGAGCAAAGGATACGCACCGAAATTAGGTCCAAGGTATCCCGACACGCCCACAAGATCTCCGTGGTACGATCTTGTGTTGGGGATAAGGTGGATTACCGTCTCTGGAATCTCGCCTTGGATGCAGGTGTCCTGGCTTTGAACGATCGCTGAGCAAGGTTTCGACACATTGTCGATCATTCTTTTAACGTATTAAAATCATAAAAGAATCATCAGTTAAAACTTATTTATTATTACTGTGTACAATATAAATGTTTATTAACAGAAATTATAAGTGCTGATCTACAACCTTGCTTTAAGAAAATATTTTAGCTCTAAGCCGTAAGGTGTGACCACGCACAGTCGAATGTGAGGACAATAATCGTCTGTGATTGTATGTAGTTATAGTTTACGGCTTAGAGTCGAAATATTTTCTTAAAGCAAGATTGTTGATCACCATTAACGTATAAAAAAATACTTCGATAATCATTAAACATAGTTATATTCAAATAAAACGGATAGAAAATTTTATTTTTATTTAATTATTAAAAACACCACTATTTCATATGAATATAATTATTTCGTTCTAAAGTCCCATTTAATCATTTATGATTTTTACGAATTTATATCGCAATCGTATCTCGCAAGTCTAAAAGATTCTAAATTTATATTATGTGACCTGAACCTGTTTTGTACGATTAGCTGGCGCAAGGGACTGGTCACTTGGAAGGTGATCAATCGTCGCATCTTTTTCCATCCGTTTTTTTCCTCATTTTCCTCGTTTATTTTCGCGAAGCGCGGCTTACGACATCGCCGCCGACGACTCGAAACGTACGCGACTCGAACATCCTGCTCGCGTCGTTCCGTCGGTTGTAACATTCAGAGCTCTCGTCCTTGTTTTTCGCTGCGGCAACATCCGCGGAATTGACGTCTTCGTGGGTTAAGGCAGGCCGATAAGACCACGAAAAATGGAAAAACCTGTTCCTCTTCCTGTGTCGGGGATGAGACGGCGATCATTACATGCTCGAACGCACACAGGAGTCTCGAGCGTGGTACAGGATACCCGCCTCCGTTCAGGTATCTCAGATATACGGACGGAGGATACAAGCGGAATCTTGATGCGTCCGGAAGCGTGTACCGGATTCGTTTTATTTCCACGGTCGCTTTTTGCGCCTTTTGCGCTACGCGGTTGGTCGAACCGAACCGGCCACTGACCACGGTGAATAGAAGAGGTAATTTCCTGCAGTTTTCCGAGGGATATTAGACAAGGGAGGGTAAGAAAGACGCAGGTGGAGGCTGATTCTTTGTCTCGCGGTCAATGTTATAAATATGAGCTACGGTAGAAAACAGCGGTATGACGAATTAGGAATTTGCACCAAAAGAAGAGCAACAATATCGCGTGCATCCATGAATACCGGCGACATACAATAAAATAAAAATGCGAAGTAATAAAATGAGTACAATTTACAATTTAAATAAAAAACTAATATTATTACAGGTTTTAAAACAAATACCGTCGTATTTATTCTTGGCTGTTTTTTTTCTAATAAATCATTATTACACTTGCATAGAAAAAATTTCAAACCAACAATAATATTCTCATATATGTATAAGCAAGAATATAAAATCTTCTTTAAAAAATTGCTAATCTTAAACAGAAACAAAATTCCTTTGTGTGAGCAAGTTATTGGCTGTTTAAGATTACCAAATTCTTTAAAGAAGATTTTATATTCTTGCTTATACATATATGAGAATATTATTGTTGGTTTGAAATTAATATTTTTTCTGTGGATACAAAACTTGTTAAAATGAAAGGAAAGTGCATTCGAGTTTTTAATAAAGATCGGATGGGAAGAGAACCGAAAGAGCGAGAAGACCCAGGGACCCAGGAACGCCAAAAGATACGAGGCTATATTTTTCCTTTTGATTCGCGATTACACGCGAGTAGCACAATATTCGCGATGCAAATCCGGCTCGGTAAATTCGCCGTCCGTTCGGAAGTGAAACAGATAAAACGGAAAGGCGGAGTCCAAGGCTAATTCTGCGCGGGGCCTAAACGCCGGCGTGGATTGAACGTTCGCCGGTAATGATAAAACTCTCTTTCCTACTTTCCCAGCTCCGATACCTGTAATGATCGTCGGCCGGCGGCGAGCGCGATTACGCGGCATTAAGCCACCAGTTTCCAGTTCACGGCAATTATTTATAGCCCCGCATCCCTGGCCGGCTTATCTGCATATCGTAAAATGTTACGGCAAGCCGGCCGGAGACACTCCGCGAGCCCGGACCGGATGGCTCTCGCAAAACGGATGCTGAAATCCACCGGCCCGCGCTCGCGCGCGCACACGTAAATATGACAGCGTAGTTGCGTGTGTATCCAGTGTAAAAGGTCAAACAGCGGAGAGACAGGGTGGCCCATAACCGCGCCGACGACGAGAGGGACCCTTGAAAAACGGTACATTAAATTATGATTCCGTGAATATTGTAGCGAGCTTTTAATTCATACTACCTGTTGATAGGGCATTGCAATTTCTGTCGGTACTCACAACTGCGTTGCAACCCGAAGCAGTGTGAGATTTAACTGCGGCAAAACTGCCACTGTTATTTCTTCAATGTTTGCAATAATGATGACAGTATCATCATTGACTTGCGAATCAGCTCGTTTGATGCTTTGATAATTCTCATTAATCGCTGTTTAAGTAAAATTAGTTAAATATTGGATCTATTTTCCTAGCGAAAGAAAATGCGGCCAATATCTGACATAGAGCCGGCTTTTCCAACTTCTTGGCAAGCTTAACTAATAATCATCCATTTGTCTTTGTTTTATCTTTGAATTAGACACGTTCAGACGTATGATTTAACTATTAGTTAACTTATTAAAAAGTTAAACTGGTCACTGGTGTAATATTTTCATAGAACTGCCTATAATTTCATTGTTACACTGAAAAAAAATTCTGGTTAAAAACGGAAGAAATCAGAAAATCTTGTAAGCGTGATCAAATCTTTCTGGTTATTATAGATATATAATATAATAAATAATATATACTTTATAAAGTATTGAGTTCTATTTATAATAACCAGAATTTCTATTATACGAACCAGACGATTTGATCGCGCCTACAAGATTTTCTAATTCGTCCGTTTTTAATCAGAATTGTTTTCAGTGTACGCATTTAATTTTGTTCTTCTTCTACCATAATGTATTGATTAAGCGAATTGTTGCACATTTATTAGCTCGAATTCCGTGAAGATATGATGCACTCGGTAAATTAGATTGTCGACACCGACATGATTTCAATACCCTACATAGATTGATGTTTCTTAATGCTGGTAATACCGTGCGTAAGTATCGTGCGCAGTTTCGTCTCGACGCTCCATTAAATCGCCATTGCTTCGGCGATTTGGATTCTGAAGGCGAACCGCGGCGAGATGCGGGAAAGCCGCCACGTAGGAGGCCGCTAATGAATGATCGTAGTTATGTATATGCGCGAGAGTTCCTCGGAGAGAGCGATTAAATCGCGAGCGCGAGGGAAATGTTCCGCGAGTATACGTATGTAGAGAGAAACGAGAGAGAGCGTGTCTCAGAGTCGGTTTTACGAGATCTTACGCGGAGTTAATAAAACCGTGATAATGACGATCAGCATTTATGAGAGTCGAGCGGTGATTTAATCAACTCTCGGTGCAGCGGCAGCAGCGCGATGCAGCGCGACGAGGCGAGAGAAACAAGATCGCTCGTTCGCGCGCGGACAGATCCGCTAATCTCCGCGCGCGGCGCGCTCGATCTAATTTATTCGACCTCATAGACTATTCTGAAAAATTCAAGCAACTTAATGGACACGGCGAACGAGCCGTTTTCATAACCTGATTTAATATCAATCTGCGGAAGCATCATTTATATAGATAACATATCTTATTGCATGAGACTTTAACTCGATCCGAATTAGAGGCAGACGGAGACTCGCCCCTTACCAGGCAATACCATTTCTCACCGCTTGTTTCCATAATGAATTGATAAAAATCGATTACATATTATTTCTGATAATCGATGAACGTTACATCGGATCTGATACCGCGCCGTTTTATTTATTGGAATATATTCTGTTTGATAATTTCTACACGCTCATTCGCGCGCTGTATATTTGTATAATACAGCCGACCTGGCGTAAGGCCTGCAAACGACTCAATAAGAGAAGGAAACTCATTATTGTCCCTATCGTCTCGTTAATCGGTGTCGGTTAGTAAAGCCGCTCCGCCTCGGGTAAAGTCCGCTACCGTCTCGAAGGAGGACGAGATTACACGCGCCCGCGGAGACGCGCCGGCTAACGAATGAACCGACGTCGGGCGGGTACCAGGCTTTTTTCCCAGGGCGATTATAGCGTTTCTGAGCGACAACGTGCAGCCGCGCGGCTTTAAAGTATCGCTCGACGCGGCGACGACCCTCGATTAAGCGCCCGCCGCGCCGCGCCGCGCCACGCCACGCCACGCCACGCCACGCCACGCCACGCCACCGCATTCCGATCCTCTTTCCTCCGCTCTCTCCCCGAGGAAGATCGCCTGCCCGTGCTTCCTTCGGAACGGTCCAGGGATCCGGTATTACGAGGGCGCGCATTATCGCGCGTAACAGCCGATATCCGTCATCCAGCGCGATTAAACGCGAGACGACGCGCCTCTGACGCGACGCCTCCGGCCGATCAGCTCGTTCCCGACGAAGAAGACGCGCAGCGGCTACTTGTTAGAATAAGAACAGGTAGCCTTCATCTCGCGAAACACGTTCTTCATGTTAATCGAAGTTAATCATGCTCCAATTGATTTTCCATCCAATTCTCTGTGAATAGACAATTATTGCAGCTAATCAATAAAGAGAAAGATTCTGAGCGGACGAAACCCAGCTCCGGCTCTAATAAGCCATTTATTTTATTTGTTAGTTTGTTAGTTAATAAAAGAGTCAATTATTTTTATTTCATTTTCTTATTTAATAAAGAGAAAAATCAATTTTTCACCGTTCCTGATAAAGTAGTAACGCTATTGTATTGGAATTAAAAGATCTGTTAAATATATCGATCTGCGCAGGATGAACCAATCTGAAATCTTGTCAGTGATCTAGACTCAAAATTCACGTTTCTTGCTTTGCAATTTAGTGAGACGTATTCCTATCCCTGGCTCATAAGACGCGAATAAATTTTTGAATTAATACTTCATTATGTCCTTGATTGGATACTGCCTGACGACTTTTTCATCGGTCTCTGAAATTTGATTTTAAATTATAACTATATTGTTGTACAAGTAACAATGTAATATGGACGAGCGAATACGCACCTCTGCCTCTCGATCTTAACAATTTTCGTCACACCGAGAGAAAAATATGATTACTTTTGACCTCAACCATAATTTTATAATATTTCTAACACGAAATATAATATGATTAACTTAACTATATGTATCATTATGTTAATCGTAATTATTGTTAGAAATATTATAAAATTGTGGTTGAGGCCAAAAGTAACTATATTTTTCTCTCAGTGCATAGGAGATGCATCGCAGAAGTTTTATACACGTGAAAGAAATCTACATGTAAAAACAATCAAGAAATACTTAAAACTGTATGTAAAGTAGAAAGTAGTGATAGTGTAAATTTGGGCGAGTAGGGCTATTTCAGTCCCTAATGTCACCTAGATCTATAAAGATTCTCTGCACTTTCCGCTAAAAATTGTTTATGGGATAGAGGCGAGATTTGAACCCTTTCGTTAATCACCCGCGTTAGCACGAAGCCACGCGTCATACTGGTACAAAATGAAGATTGAAAGATCGATAGATAATTTTAACTATCACTTATTGATAGCTATCGCTAAAATTATTTATCGATGCATTAAGCTAACAATTTTAACTGCTAAAACTCTGATACAATCCTTACGATAAATATGTACAACGCCGAAAGATAGAAAGAGAGAGAGAGAGAGAGAGAGAGAGAGAGAGAGAGAGAGAGAGAGAGAGATGTAATTACAAAGGCGACTCGTTGCACTGCCGATTCATCAAGTCTTAAATCTTTCCTCACTCGCAAACAACATTGTTGGCTTTCGCGTTTAATTCATCAAGCATTGCGGTCCCTTTTTCAGTCTTATCAGCAATTATAATCGCGCGAGCGGGTTCCTGGGAGCGGGCCACCACCGCGGGTGCTCTGCATGCATAGTGTAGCCCCGGAGGTCGAGGACCCTGCGTTTGAAGTTTACTTGCGACACAGTGTGTTTACAGCAGCCAGCCGCGGGCGTATCGAAGGAATTTATGCCTAAAAGGAAGCGGTCGGTCGGTTGGTCGGTCGGTGGCCGCAACCGTTCAGAGGTGATCGCTCCTAGTCGTGTCCTCGAGATTGACTGGGCGTTGGCTCCGGGGGCCCCGTCCCGAGCCCGCCGCTCTTCCTCGTGTAATCGGTCTCTCCTTCTACCTCCGGGGAACGAATCTCCGTATCTAAACGATACGCGCGCCGCTCCGCTCCGCTCCGGCCCTTCCGCTTCCTTCTCCATGGCCGATTATCGTCGATCGACGTCTAGTTAGGAGTCTATACATATTCGTGTTGACGAACGATTCTATTCGCGCGCGGAATGTTCCTGGAGAAAAGACCGATAAACTGTTTATACAATATCGATCATCTAATTAAAGGAAATATTTAAACGGAATCCGATTTCCAATAGTCCGCAAATATTGCTACTCTAAATAAACAGAGTATGAGATTGACAATAAAAATAAAAGAGCATTAACGTTTAACGTTTTAATATCAACATTTTTTGCATAATAAAATAGTATATTTCTCTATTGAAGTTTCGATAAGCTCTTGATCTGCATTTCGAGACTCAATATACTTTGCAGCTTTGCATACAGATTCTGATTACTTTGTATCTTGTTAACTCTTTTTCAAAGTCCACCCGCGCCTCTCTCCATTTTCTTTGCGATGTCAACTCCGCGAGAATCTTAAAATGCGCGTAAAATATTTATACGTCACTCTCGTTACGCCGCTGCTCCTTTCGATCTTTAAAACCGTCTCGCACGATTGTTGGTAAATTGATAAATCGCCCTGAGGATTAGGATGAGAGATACTGTCAAGTCATCGAACAAACTGCTCGGACGATTTTACCGCTTAGTTCAATCCTGCGGGCTTAAGAAGGGGTTGACCTCGTCTCCTAAGAGATACGAACGTCACTTCGTAATCACGAGTATCATCAGGGAATATCTGCCATATGCGTATATCGATACTCAATTAATTTTGTTTTAAAAATAGCCAAGCAAAAGAAAAAGCAGAGTGAAGTAGAAATGGTTGATTACATATACGAATAATGAGAAAGTGTTTAATGGCATCGTACATTGCAATCATTACTCAGGTAGAACAAGAAATCACAAAGATGTTAAAATGACATCAAAATGTCATTATTATGTCATTTTCGCGCTGTTTTAGCGTTATTTTGTTGACAACATGATGTCATTATCATCATAATTTTTGTTCTACCTGGGTATTCGAATTTCCGTATTCATTTTGACTTTGTAATATGTTTCATACCTAAGTTACCTAAGTTATCTGGGTTCCCAAAATTATGGGAAATTATATTAGTCGCCCAACGTCCTAAGTTATTTATAGAAGTTGCACTGTGTTGCTAAGGTGCATCGAAGACTCTTTCAGTCATGGCGTGGGCATTCAATCATAATCACGTGGCCGGAACGTTTAGGAGAGATCTTGACGCACTATGAACTCGCCTATAGAAATCGTACAGCCTTCAGGACCGTTCTCTCCGGATTCAAGCAGGTGTTCCATCAGTATGGGAAAATCCGGCAAGATGATCTCCGAGATAAAAAAAGGAACTCGGACGAAGCTGTCTTGAATCAGCACGCCTCAAATATTTTCGAAATTCGAGCATTCGCCGGCTCAAATTGACGAATGTGAAACAAACGATCAATATTGAGAAATAGCGACGAATGTCGCTTTAAAATTGTATCTAAAAATGAGTTATTCAGTGCACCGATATTCTTCTTCGTCGGGGAGGGGAGAGTACAGGAAAGAAAATGAAAAAAAAAAAGGAACTGTTATGAACTGGCGAATCTTGACGAGAACTCCGCGTTTCGGCGAAATTACGCTTCCTTTGAAACCTGATTACGGTATAGAAATCGCGCTCTCAATGCGCCTTCTTCGAACGAACTCGAAATTTCATCCCTGACACCGGGGGCTGCATGCCGGGAAGTGCAATCTTTTTTCCAGACAGCAGCACAGAGATCAGCGCAAATGGTGTTGCGTAGCTGTGAATGGCGGCTCATTTGCATAGAGTTTCGTGTATGAGGCCGGGGGTGCGTGAAACGGGTCCGGTGCCCTCTTCGCGAAAACGAGGGGACACCATTCCGCAAGATTAATGGCGACGTGCGGGAAACGGTTAGCGAATAACCCCCGGTGACTTGGCTTGGCTCGAGTAACCGCTGCAATAATAACCAGCGAGGTAAAGTGCCGACTAATTGAATATTTAAGAACATGATTATTTCATCGGTACATAATAATTTCGTAGAAACTTTGCCGGTCAACATACAATATTCAATGTAAAAGAAAATAGACGCGGTAATTATTCATGCAATGAGAGAGCTCTAGTTTGTCAACAAGTTCTGTATCTTATCTTTATTACATGTTAAAAATCATTTTATTATTTATAACATTAAAATATTATAATACAATACAACTTATGATTTCGGAGCAGCTTTCGTGTTTCCCAGATAATTCATACCGCACTGCGCTTTATTAGGGGTGTATATCGCATCGGAGAAGGGTGTCTCATCGCCGAGTATCAAAACGCGGTAAATCAGACGTTTCTCGCCACCGGCAGCCAGGGTGGAAGAAATCCCTTCTTCGTTCATTCTGCGTCATTGCGAGACCGACGAGGGTCGTAACGAGGGCCAACCCTGGTCGTGTGTCGAACAATGCGCCGACTCTTCCCCTTATTCCGTCGCCCGCGCAAGCACCTTCGGAAGAAGAAGCCTACGAGATCCCGCCGACCGCTTTCCCACGACTCCTCCTACGACCGTTACAGGTTTCCTTTCCAATCCCTTTTTTGCCTCCACCTCGGCCTTTCTCCCTCCTCTCCCACCACGATGTCGGCTTCTCTTGCATCGGGTAAGATTCGGAATGATCTTACCCGAACTACGAAACGCACGTGTGCGCACGCATCATCTCGTTGGATGACGAATGGGGAAAAAAGAAGATTCCGAGGGTTGAAGAGGAGGAACATCGCGTTCTAGAACTCGTTCGCCACTTTCCATGTGTCCGAACGGCGAAGGGCTGATCCTAATCGCCTGCGACATCCGGAAATGATGGGATAGAGATTTAGAGTAAAACAGCAATTCCCGATATTTTTTTTTAATATTATCATTTTTCCAAAAAAGAAATTGTATATAAATCTCGATCCCCTTCCTACATACAATTTTTAGCGTGAAGTCACAAAGGATTTTTATAGATCTAGATAACCCTAGGGACTGAAACCGTCCTACACGCCCATCTTACACTACAAATGTATAATTAAAAAATATAAGACGTAATTAAACCAAACAAAATCGTCTACAACATATATCCCCCACATCTTTCCAAAAGAAAGAAATGGATGTTTATCTGTAAGCTGATTTAGTTTCTATAATATTCCACTTAGATCTCGTGATTGTCGCGGACACTCTTGGAAACGTTCGTATGAAGCATTCGTATGAAACATTCATTCGTTAAATTTCAATGAATTTGTACAAGAGATTTATGCGAAAATGGAGAAATAAGGAAAAAATCTCGGGAGGAATATGCGCACTTTTTTACATATCGATCCGACACGGTAGCACAGAAAAATCACGTTAATACGTACGTGCGATAGTGACATCAGTTATATCCATGTATTAGAGACAATAGCGTGATACAATACTCTTCACGCGTTTCTCGTTACATATCTGCATTTCGCACGTGCAATGAGGCTTGTTAATGCAAGCTGCGTTAGATAATTTTTCAATGCCAACAAAAGAAGTAAGACGTAATCATTTTACATATCAAGATGTAATTATGATAGATATTCATTAATTCTCTAATTTTTGTTGTGTTTGATTATATGTTTTAAATATTTAAATGATTAAAAGGATTCCTGAAGTTTTATTATTTATTAAATGTACAAAAATATTTAAATCGTTGAAAGCAAAAACAGGATATTTTGATCTTCTTTAATAATTTAATACACAAAAAAATGGAAATTAATGTTTTCTAATCTTAACTTTAATAATAAATGCTCCAAGTTTTTATATACTTTGCATGTACATATATATGACTTGTATTTCATAATTGCAAGTTTCGTTGAAAAAAATATTGTTAACTGATGAATAATCTCCATGAGAATACCAATTTACTATACTTACTGTAATATATCATAATGCAATACGCAAATACTTTTGCCGAAACGAGAAACTGATTGTTATTTTGATTATGCACGCAAATTCGTCAGCCCGACGTTTCGTGTCTGTTTCGTCGTCATCGAGAAAGCGTAATCCATTTACGAAACTGATGTCCATTTGAAACGTTTCTCCATCTCGTGTAGCAATAGCGGGAAAAGAAAAAAGTCGCGCTCCTGTGACACGCGACATCCGTAATTTCGACGGCACGCCACTTATTGGACCACTTTCACTCTATTATTGTCAACAAAGAGTCCGTTCGTTATTATCGGTAGCGTCATTATTCTCCTTATTGCACATTAAGGCTCGATTAGGGCTCGCAGGTGATCGTCGTCATGGAAATTGCTTCTACGAACTTTCTGGGACGCACGTGTGCGCTAATGGTGATCTTCGTTTCTTCACGAATGCAATCGGAGTTCCGAAGGAGCTTCCGATATGCGTACTTTGCTGCTAACAAGAATGCCTCCATCTCTGCATTTTGTAATTTTGGTAAACGATATTATGTGACTTTGACAATGAGGATTGTGTCTTATTATATTATATCAATATCAGATAAATATCAATGCTTGAAAACTATACAATTCTTTAAAATTCATCTTCTTGTTTACATTTTTTCAAGAATGCATGTCATT
This sequence comes from Tetramorium alpestre, assembly GCA_021460005.1. Taxonomy (NCBI): domain Eukaryota; kingdom Metazoa; phylum Arthropoda; class Insecta; order Hymenoptera; family Formicidae; genus Tetramorium; species Tetramorium alpestre. The sequence continues at coordinate 188,703 of JAJVSH010000026.1, read as the reverse complement.
TGAGATTCAATTAATATTGCATATCCTTGCAAGCGATTTACACTTTTCTTCACTTGTATATTATTAAATAAAAGAAAAAAATCGTATTATTTTTTGTGACTTTAGCGACTCCACAAAGAAATTTTTTATCAATAAAATTATAGCCAAATGTATTAACAAAAACTAATGCTATTATTTGCAAAAAATGTGTAACAATACATGCAATTAAAAGAAATGATTAATTTCTTGCAAATTAAATATAAATCGAATGATTTACTTGACAGGTTCGCTGTTATTAATTGTCATGTCAATTATATTGTGAGTGCTATGATTACAATCAATATTCAATGAATAATTTTAATTAATAATTACATTTTAATCAGACTTGAATTAAATGACTAGGAAATAAATAAGATTTCGAAACGATATGATTGATGATAATAGTACTAAATTAGAACATTTTGAAATTAAGGTAACAAATCGAGTCGCGATAAAATTATCTCGATAATAGAAATTTCGGGGCTCTATCGATGATTGCCTTTCAACGTTATATTTATCATTAGCGACCGCAGGATTTTGAAACTTTTTCTGGATCGCGGTCGGATGACATGCCTCCTGGCAGAAAGGAAGAGCTACCTCAAGCTACCTGATCGTCGTGAAACACCGTAGAAAAATGCGGCGAGTGGCTTAGAGAGAGGAAAAAAAATTTACAGCTAAGGGAAACATCATACGGGAATAAAAGAGGGCACGAGGATGAAACGTGCCAGGATATACATCCTAAGTGTCCTTTGTACCTCCTGGGGTTTGCGTAAAGGAATTTTCTCTCACAGGACTAGGAAAGGTCCGCCGAAGTATCCCCGAGCCCCAACAATAACAGGAACTTAAAAACGGTCCTTCCAGAAAGCGTCATTGTCCTGTTTTTCTTCAGAAATCGGGGATCATCGTCTTTCCTCATTCCTTCATCTTCTTTCGTACGGTTCCTCTCTCGCTCCACCCTCTTCTCAACGACGATGAAATTCCTTCGGTCATTGATCTCGGTCCATGTCAACGAATTGTTTCGCATATTTTTTTTCCCCGCCGTAAAAATTCAAAGGGACGATCCCGCAGGTTCTCTCGTATTTTGGCGCGAAAGTTAAGAAGGGAAACGGACGAAACAGGATGAGCGAAGCGAGTGAAGCGAGTAGCGGCGAGGCGTAAATCAAACAACGAATCGCGAGAGCGTCGTCCTATTAGTATTTACGGAGAAAATGTCAGAGCGACACAACCGATCGCGCGGACTCTTCGCGCTTCCACCGCACCTTTAAGCCGCATTCACGTCACTTACGTAACGCGATGAACTCTCGCGGAGCGTCCTTTCTCTTCCTTTCGACTATCTCCGTCCTTCGCCAGTGGCGTCGAGGCTGCGAGATCGGAAGAAACGACGCGTAAAAATTATCCTCCATAATATGACGTATTCCCGATATCTGAGATATATATCTATCTATAAGATAGCAGATGAAACATACGACTGTTCGTCGTAGTCGTCGTTTTTAAAACTGCAGAATCAAGCGTTGCGGAGAAAAATTGAGAGAAAATTAAATGTCTTTAGATAATTCGTAGGTTTTTCAAATTAATTAGCCAAGTAATTAGCGAAGTAATTTTTCATTTTATGAATTCTGTTATAATACAATCCAGTTTTATATTTCAATTCCTAGAGAACATTTCAAGAAACTCGCACTGATTTTTTAAATCATACCCGTGATAAATGAAAGAACACGAAATTCTCCATTTCCATATTCTTCACAAGAGACGAGAGCATCGAAGAAATAAGGAAACGTCCTCGCCTCTTGAGTCTGAAGAGGTTTTACGACCGATAAAGCATTCGCCGTTTCAAGGGCGGCTTTTCCGCCAAATTCTCTCCCCAATTAGACACGAGATTGCTCAATCGCGGGGATGTAACTCAATACGCGAGGATGCTCTCTCTCTCTCTCTCTCTCTCTCTCACACTCTCCGTCGACTCTACGCCGTTGCGCTGCGTTCCGCGCGGTCTTCCTTCAATTCTCCGGGGTACCGTCTTCTCACCCACGATACGGCTTGCGCAACTTTATTCTGTTACTTCACGAGGATTTGCTCGCACGAAGCTAACCTATCCNCCCCCCCCCCCTCCCTCTTATCCGCCGGAGGAGCAGAGATCGGCGCGGGTGCTTTGCCGATGTTGGGTAATCCGACAGCAGCAAGAACATCTTAAAGGATGCATCCCGGATAGATTTATCGATAGCGTTATGTAGACGTGCCGTGTTCGACGCGCCGCGGATAGAGTCGCAACACGATTGAGCAGCGTGAGTCGTTGCTTTTCGTGTTTCCAATACGAAGAATCCGACAACGTAGCCGTCCCGCGATGCACAAAAGCGTCGTGCCACGTAAAGATGAAGACTTCATACATTGAGAGCTTTGCGCTCTCGGTCCACGGACGATCAAGCGAGGCCTCACGATAGAATCTGACTTTCCGAACTTAAATATCTGATTGCAATTAATATTCATTCTCAGAGCCGGTTCTTCCTACTTCTTGGTAAGCTAATTAATAGTTAAATCATATGTCTGTTTTATCTTCAAATTAGACAAATCAGGTAAGATTTAATTATTATTAATTATGTAGCTTACTAATAGTTAGCTAATAATTGAGTCATACGTCTGTCTTTGTTTTATCTTCAAATTAGACAAATCAGACGTATGATTTAACTATTAGCTTATCAAGAAGTTGGAAAACCGGCCCTAAATAATTAAATTGCCAGAAAGCGCAATCCTCAAGAATAAAGAAACCTGTATCCTCCTTCGTTTCGGCGAAATACCGCGTCCAGGGTGATCGAAAATGTCAGAGACCCTCCGTAATCGTAACGCTACAAATATTCAGTTCGAGAACGCGTTGCCGTGTCATTCTAATGCCCCGATGTCATCGACGACAAATGCACGAGAATGGCTCGCCTGCCCGTTCATTCTCTCGCAGCTCATCCTTTCCCTTTCGTCGCCGCGAGGTGCGAGCGGACCTTTAGCCGACCGAGAGTGCGGCGACTGATTCGCGATGAATTATTTCATAAGCGTTCCCGATACGGAAAAGTTCATCGTTCGCCGCTTGCATGCGCGCGAGCGGAGATGCGATCCTAGGTGATACGAGGGGTTGCGCAAACGCCGCGCCGGTCATGCCGACACCAAGGAGGGTCTGGAGGAAGAGCGACGGCGATAGCGAGCACGCGTAAAAAAAAAATGCGGAAGTCGCAGGAATCGCGTAATGTCGCTTGAGTGACCTTCTCCTCATCGTTTTATCTGGCATCTATGAAGGTCCATCGTGACGATCTAATTCTTTCGTAGCCAAGAAAGACAGGAACGGGTGAACGCTCGTTTCTGACCTCTTTGTTCGCGCTATTTGCAGTCACGGATACGGCGCTTCTTTAAAAATAGGAAAACGCGGATAATTTTATGACGTTACGTGATGGCGACTCTCCTTATATCTGCATGACGAAATTGTATTTAGATAATAATTTTAAAACGATGACGTCGAAAATTTGATTCGACTCTGATCGTACATGCCCCGAATTTTCGTCGCGGGATCAATATCTAATTATCGATGTCCGATTTTAGTTTTAAGTGAGATTGGAATTAATCACATACGCGAGCGTGGCGGTCCGCGCGGATTTGATTAAAGTTCATTAGATCGCTAACCGATTTGGTCAGAGAAGCCGTTGCTCGCTCAATTCGAGGCGGCTATGTTTAACGGCTCGGAACGAAATATCTGTAGTCGATGCAATTAGGCGTCTTTAGACCGCAGTTCGATGCAGGTGACCTCGTTATAGAGAGCATCACGTTTTCGCGGATGCAAAGTGATGCGAGTGATAAAGTTTCTCGAATATCACTGTTAAATTAAAAAGAAACATATCAAAGTACAGTAAATGAATATTCTTTCAGAAAAAAGAATTATATTCTTAACAAAAAAGAAGATTATTATAATTAATTTTGCATACAATTTTTGATTAAAATTGAATTTTTGAGATCTCTTCTTCTTAGATTATTTAAATAAGAGGAAGTAAAAAGATTAGATATCTACCGCAAATAAATCCTAATTTCTTTTTCGATTTAACTTGGAAATTTTACGATACAGAGAACGAGAGATGAAAGTTTCGCGACTAAAGTCATCGCGATTAAAGAAACATTTCACGAGACGGCCGTCTAGAGCTATCTCGCGAAATTTACGAAAAGGCATCCGGAACATAGGAATCACAGTCGCTCGTGGCTCCTAAGGCGGGCCCAACATCATCATCATCATCATCATCAACAACAATATTATCATCCTCATCATCCTCATCATAGTCGGCATCATCGCGCGTCGGCGACCTGGACCGATTCGCACGCCATCCACGCGCGTGGAAATACCAAACGGGACGCGCTCTCCTCATCCTTCCCGGCCGCAAATTGCTTTTCAAACTGCCTCTCTTTCTGCGTGCGGTCCCCGCCTCTACGTTCGCAGTCATCCTCTTCTTCATTTTCAACGCGTCCGGTGATTTGCGTCCCGTATCTCTCGCGTACAAAACGCGATCTTGAACGCGCCGCGTGCGCTGACCGTCCCTTCGGTTTCCATTGGTCGACCATTCTGCATTACCGAATTGCAAGTTCCATCTCACAATCAGTCTGCTTTATTATTCACGAACGAAAATGACAAGATTGCCCGCTTTTGAGAATTCTACGAATTAAACTGAAACGATTATGTAAAAAGGTCTAATAAATAATATCCGCCGATCGCGACTGATAAATTCGTGAGAAAGGTCGTTAGTAGTTTATGTAAAGTTACAAGTTGACAGTTTCATACGAATTGAAGCAACAATAATATCGCGAAAGATGTTTGCTTCTAACATTTCTAATAGCGACGTCGATTGGTCGTGGTGTGCACTAGTGCACACTCAGTGCACATTAAAGCCGTTATACACTAATCTAATCTGAATGTGAAAGTGAAATATCTTGAATAATAAAATGCTCAATAAATATTTAAAGAAAAATAGCATGATAGCACGATAAAATGAATTAAAGATTTCGGTTTTTAACATGTTTCTATATTTATGTTAAGCATTCATCTTTACATTCGATTTATGTACAACGGCTGTAATGACACTGATTGTGAGTGTGCACTAGTGCGTACAATCGACATCGCTATAAATTAAAAATTAAACAAAAGGAAAATCGGGGCTATTAAGTAATCGTTGATTTTTTATTTATCAAATTCATTAAGTTTGACATTTCAAGTCGTCAAAGAAATACCGTCGTCTCGCTTAACATTGACACCGCCGAAAATAAGAAGGATCACTATAATTCAATGAATTAACGACAAAACGGAAAGTACGCAGGATACCGGAAGAAGACCGGGAACGGGAAGAGGCGAGAAAAAGAGAAAGAGAGAAAGGATAATTGGCGAGACGATTAGATCGACGAACGACCGGGCACGCGATTACGTCAGACGTTGCTTAATATCTTCATGCGAACCGGTACTCGGCGAAGAGGTCTCGCGATTGCACCAGGTGTAGACACGAACGAGAGTCGTGCCCCGTCTGCTTCTCTCCTCTCCTCTTCCTCCTCCTCCTCCTCCTCCTCCTCCGCCTTCTCTTGAAAAGTCCGCGCACGTTTTCTCCGGATGAGAGATCGGCTAAAGGTTCGGCTCCTCAGTGCGCTCGTCTTTCCGTGTATACTCGCGTACTCGGGACATTTATGCGAGAGGCGAGATAAATGCATCTCGTTTGGCGTCGTGTGGGTGCCGAACGGATCTATCCTTAAGCGGCATTGCGTAAGACAAGCGTGATTAAATCGCACGGCGAGAAGTATAGACGAGAGAGAAGCAGTCGCTAATTTATTTTTCGCCAAATTTTGTCATCCTAAAAGATCTCGATGATTACGAAATTGTCCCTGCAGCTCGATAAAAGGAAGAAACTTTTATTTCATTGCTTACACTGAAAAAAAATATCTGGTTAAAAACGGACGAATCAGAAAATTTTGTAGGCGTGATCAAATCGCCTGGTTCGTATAATAGAAATTCTATTATTATAATAGAACTCAATACTTTATTACATTAAATAACAGAATTTTTTTCACTGTATGTTTCCAAAATAGATACAGATACAGATACGGTCTGCAGACACTTGGAAAATTACCACGCATTTTTCTACCTAACGACTAGCCTAAATATTAACATAATATAATAATGTAATACAATTACTGGGTAGAGTAAACCAATATTCGAGATTGACCTTTTCTCGGCAAAAGTTTAATAGGACACTTGTAAATATTGTCTTCTGAATTATCAATGCCAAATATTTTCGTAACTCCTCGTAAAGCGAAAAACCAAGCGATTCAAAGTTATGTCATAAATCCCCGCTTATTTTTAATAATTCAAAGAATAAACGAGATGCCCTATTATTAAAATCGACGTAAATGACGGTTGTAAAAAGTAAATTCAAATTGACGAAACGTTCAAGCGCGAGGCCCCATGTAATCGTCCCACCGACACGGGGACCTGTACACGCGCACGCGGTGACACAGCGAGAGAGCGGCGGGAGATAAAATCCTCCGCGGCGCGGCGCGGCGCGTCGAGGATCGCGGGAGAGAGGAAGCGAAGTTTCTTCGGCTGACCCGGCGGAACGAGCTCGCTCACGCGTCCAATTGCACAAGTCCCGCTTTCCTCGTGACATAATATTATTTAACCCAGAATAATGCCGGCGTGCCAGGCGCTTCTTGCGCAACGCGGCACACCGCCGCGTGCCGGTATTTCGCGGTGCCGAGACTGCGGTATGTGCGTTCGGTGCCGGGGCCTTCCCTTCCCCTCCGCGATTCTTTTATTATATAAAACCCGCGCAACACACCAGCTTCCACACCGCGCCTCGCGGAAGGGGCTCCCCCCTGACATCTCTCGAAGGAGAGAAAGAGGGGCCCGGCCCGGCCCGGCCGTCGCGTCGTCTCCTCCCTTTCGTATTAGGTATTAGGAAGTCGAGCAGGAGGCCGCCGCGATACCGCGAGAAAACTCGCGGGTTCTTTCGTACGATTGGATCGGTTTGGCTTTAATTATAGAAACCGATTTATGTAATGTGCGGCGGGATCGAAACTCCCGAATGATTTACCGCGGAAAGAAATCACAGAATGCGCAGGAAATATCATTTTTCCCACTGTTTTATCGCTTACGCCGCTTACGGCGAGGAGCCAAGTTATTTCACAACGATCCGAAGGTGTGTCTATTTCAATTTATTATACAATTATTCTTTATTACTCGATTAATTTTTTTTAAACTAATTCAAATTAATATTACGAGCATTAGAAAAACTTCAATTCAATTTCAATAACATAAATAAACATAAAGATTCAACGTTCAAATCTTGAAATGTAGACTAAAAATAACACATTTTTTTCTTTTTTAAGTACCGTTAAGATATTACAAAGCGTTTGTTTAGCATACTCGCGAGAACGCCGCGGCGCGCAATGCACGTAAAAATCACGTAATTTCCATTGCGCTTCGGGATAATAAGGATTACGTCAAACGTATCTGCGCGCTGCAGAACCGACGATAAGCGCAAATAGCTTTCGGTAACGGGGTTGGCAAAGGGCGCGTCACGTGCTTAGGTCTGATAAAAAGCATTGCGTACCGGATAATGACGGCCCAGAGCGAGATGCTTGAGACGTCAAGTTGTCTGCCCGGCGATATTCCTCGAGTAATTCCTGATATTAACGCGTTTATTCGCATACGGCCGAGCGACCGGCGTGATGGTAGGTCATGTCGTAGTTCTTCCAACACAACACTCGGCTCTCTACGCGCGCGAGAAGATCGTGGATCCTTCCTCGAAGCCTACGGCTGGCACGATTTCTTCGGCGAGCACTCCACAAGTGAATTAAAAATTAAGCGATTGATTTTTAAGAGAATTAAAAAGAGAATTAAAAATCTAGGCTTTCACTTATCTCAAAACGACGAGAAATGTTATAATTTTAATATCGTGTCTAATCTTTATTTGATATCTTGCGCTACGGTTTCTCAAACGAACCGTTGCCTGTTCCACAATACATTAATTATCGCGATGACGTACGTTGTCTTCTGTACGTCGTGTCGAGGAAGAAGATGCTAGTGAAAGCTTTTCCTCGATAAGAATGCTTTAAATCATAAAATGTCATAATGCTATTAGCGTAATTAATTATTTAACTAAGAATCATGTAACGAGTAAGATACTTGGTCCGCTGTTAGATAAATCCCGGAAGGCGTGCGTTAGGTTCTTGCTGTCGCGCAAGACAAGTTGACAAAACGAAGAAGAACGAGAATGAAGAAAGACGGTTGCGTCCGCTTTTTTATCGACTCGCTATTTATAAAACCTTTTTTAATGACGGATTAAAGCACCGGTGATAATTTCCGGTCTCTTGTGAACTCAATTAGCTAGTCTAAACTACTTCTGCGTCTTGAAATCTCAATACTAGAACAACCAGGAACTCCTCTTTAATAAAACAATCATAAAAGGAGATAAAGATGTGATTTTCGCAAAAACTAATCCACTGATTTAGAATTGCTGTATAATCTGCCACGAAATAAAACACGAAGAAAAGAATAAGAGAATTAAGACATAAGATTCTCGTGCCTGCTCAAAAATATTTATGAATTTAAACGATAATTCTGCTGTTGAAATTTATAACAATGATCGTCACCATTTTCGATCGGCCGAATATATTGTTTTTTTTTTACGAGTCTCTTACTAGCAGCTACCGGTTGATTATGCTATCCATTCCTCATTGGCATTAATCCCTCGGACCGGTGTGTGACCTTACGAGGATAAAAGACGGATTTTACGCGGATGACCGAGCGTGTCCCATACGGGGCATTAGTATTCCAGCGGTTGTGCGTGCCTGGTTGTACGGTGCTAGTACTGGCGAGGCGACATGCACGCGTGAGCGGCGTGCCAGTGCGTAGAGCTGTGCGTGCCGCGCTAACGCGATGCCGCGCGACTCATCGCGTGTGTGATTCGGCCCCTAAAGGTCGGCGCAAAGCGTTTCATGTACCTCGCGAATTTTCACTTTGACGGCGCATCTCGAATAAGAGCGTGACAAAACAATGATTTAGAATCAATTTTCCAACAAATAGATGATTCTAAAAAATAACAGATGGAGCCGTGACTCCATTTCGCTCTTATTGTTAGCCTAGCAGTTTATTAATAAAGATAAAATATAATTATTTTATGTTATTTTCTAAACAACACTATATCGAAAATATATAATATGGTACATTTTAATATTTTAAATGAAATTATTATTCCTGTAATTAATGTCGAATTCGTGAATTACTTTCTTAAATGAACTACAGACCTCTCTAATCGAAGAACATCTGCTTAAAGAATCATTATAAATTAAATTGAGATGAAAATCGTATGTATGTACATACATCTTGAAAGCGGTACAACTTCACCTTCTTCATCCTCATTTCCTTTGTCTCTTCGATCGGGAGGAGGCATTTACTCATTGGTCACGCGTAATAACGCGACTCGTCGCAGGAGTTTGCGTCAGAACACGTCGTCACGAGTGTCGCGACCTTAAGAAGAAAAAAAAAAGAGAAGGAAAGAATCTAGTTTATTTCGCAATAAATTCCTCGTTCGCGAGCCGAGTCAAGCGAGCGCGCGACCCGGCGCGGCGCGGCGCGGCGCGCAGTGATTTGTGTCTCGTGCCGGCCCTAAAGGTCGAGAATGGAAGAGAGATGCGGTTGCCGCTTCCTTGTGCAACGATCCTTTCTCGATTTGCGGATTTCTGCGGGAATCTCTGACATGGGACAACCGCGGTGATCCTCCCAAGCAGACGGAGGTGTCGAAGGCAGGCAAAGATCACGCGATAGGCCACGCGGGTAACTTTGTTGACTTAGAGCTGTGCTGATACCAGCTCCCGAATTGCCGAATTGATCGTAATTTATGGTTGGAAGATCGAGATGGTGACGCGAGATAATTCCATTGTAGACGCGTTATCAATCATGTAAATATCGATCGATAGCGAAGTTTTTTTGGCCGAGAAGATATCACACGAACAAAGAATCTTTCGCGATTTAATGATGCATCGCGCGCGCGGAAATTAATTTGGAAAATAATAATTTTACTAATTGTGGACATTACATTTATAATAAATTGTGTCATTTTTTTTCAGGGGATCGGGCATGAATCTGCATACGGCAGTCGAGTGGAACGAACCATCTCTCTCTTTCTCTCTCTCCTCGTCGAAGGTCGCTCTTTCTGATTTCTGCATCTGTTAGTGGCACGCGCCGCGTAAAGGATTGGGAGAGGTCCTTTGATAATCCATCATCCCGGAAAGAGAGCGACTACTCGTCTAATACTATAAACCGTTCCGTAAAATGTTTCTTTAATTTTTGAAAGAGATCGATATCATATGACGTTACTTGCAGACGTGTGTTTAAATCAGTCAAAGAGATATAGTCTCATCTGGCTGTTATACTCTTTAATTCCCCAACTTTAATATTTATTTTTCGTACATTTCTCCGTCTTGCTAATACATAGTAGTTTAAGATGGGCGGCTAGGTATAATAATCCCTAATGTCACTTAAAAAAGTTCTTTCTTTCTGATTTCCGCTGAAAATGAAATGTAGGGATTCATTTTCTTATTTTTTTTAAATAAAACTTAACTTTTTTAGTTTTTTACAATTTATTTTTTAATTCTTTTTAATCAAAACTATAGTTTTTGTATTTTAATTTAGTTAAGTCTCCCATCTTATGTATATGATCTTTATTAAATTTAATAATTTCGAAACGGCACATTTTAAGGATCGATGAATTTCCTGCAAAATAACTTTAAAGATGTTAAAATTTAAAAAAATCTTTATTTTAACTTGTTAACTTGTTAGCCTTACATTACTCTATCACATACGTACATAATTATTTTGATTAAAATTCAAATTTACTTCATATTCATAGGATGGAACATCGACATTATTAAAAACGTTACTTCAGATAAAATTTATTATAAATTATATTAAATGAAAGATGTCGAAATATTCATATATGCAAGATTTTATATGTCAATTTTAATAGCAAACGAACGAATATTCTTGTCCTTCTCGACTTTAAATTATGTGTTGATGTACCGATGACATATCTTGGAAGGAATAAATATCGAAACGGATTGAGAAGGAATTTCGTCCTACAATTCGTTCGTTTCTTTCACCTCCCCCCCCCCCCACCTCTCTCTTAAGATGTTTCCATTTTAAATAATTAATTCCTTTGTGTAATTTCGAATATCTAAAATTTATGATTTCACGGAATGGAAATTTCCATAAATTCCTTTGAATTCGCTCATTTTCCCTGCAGGGGAAGCACTTCTGACGTAATCAAAGTGGTTAGATGCGAGCCTTCTAACGACGGAAGAGGCGAATTACTGTCGGGCTGATATTTGCACTAATCGGATTCACGAGCGAATATAATCCTAAACGAACACATGAACCGTCCCATTAAACTCGAGCGGAAGTTGAAGCGGAAGTTGAATTTCGTGAATTTCAATCTTTCACCATTTCGTACTTGTACTTTGTTATCGATTAAAATTATTCCTGTCGCGAGAACGCAACCTTATTTTGTTTCATGGTACATAAAACGGGAAAAGCTCGAAAACAATTAAAACACAATTTAAAAAAACAACAAAAAAACAACGTTGAAAACAATCTTGATGCGAATTTTTTGATGATAGATAAAACATGAAGCATTGAACGAAAACAGCCGCAATTTGATAAACCCAGTTGCCCGGGACGCAAATATCTCGAAATAATCCGATCGATACGCGCAGACAGTTATTCCTGATTTCTCGTTTTGGTATGACATAATTTGATAATAAATTTCACATTCGCTATACGAAAGAATCAAATCGTTGCTCTAATTTCGGCGAATTCGCTCGCTGCCTCGTCATAGAGACATGTGGCAAGAATATACCCGGCTAGGTCGAATTTAAATTCCTAATTATTATTAGAGATAAAAACAATGTTATCCCGCCGCAAATATTTTGCTTGAGATTCAAAATTGAAGATAAGAAAAACATAATAGCTGATCGAATCGAAACGGAAAACAAAAATTCCAATTTTGATGGCTGTTTAATGACGATTCAACAATAATTTATACATTGTAAATAAATAAATTTGTAATAAAATAAATGACAAGAATTTAGATGAGTCGTACCTAAAATGTAATAATTATTTATTTACACAGTAACCCGGATAGAACAAAAAGTCATGATGATGTCAAAATAACAAAAAAATGATTGAAAAAATTATGATTGAAAGGTAAATTTTGCAATCATATTCTTGTCATTTTGACATTATCATGACTTCCCGTTCAACTTGGGAGGCATTTAAATTAATTTCGTATGGCCGTATGGCCGGAAAACGGCACTGAGCGAACGAGAGACCGATGAAATCCGGGAGAGACCGCGTTACATGTATAAACTCCTCGGGGCCTTTGAAGCAAACGAAGGAACGGTCTTGCAATTACGCGTTGACGCAATAGTGCGAGGGGCGCACCACGCTCCGGGTTCTCGCTTTCTCTCATCTTCCGAGCGGCTGGAACGCTGGATTTATCGAACGGGGACGGAACGAAGGACCTTGATCCTTCCTCGCGACACCTTCTCACCGTTTTCTCTTCTCTTCTCCGTTATTACGTCTTTTTTTTTCCCTCTCTTCCTCGCTCGTTGTTCGAGGATGGAGGTGGACGTGGACGTGGACGTCNCTCGGTTTTTCTCCAGGTTGCGGATGCGTTACGCGAGGCGGGGCTAATAACGAAATTCCCGATTTCCACAGTCTGGTGAACCGCGCCGAATCGCCGCGCCGAACATACGCGTACAGATATTGCAACGTGCTCATTTCTGCGGTCGTGCGCCACTTGCCGGGGAGGAAGACGAAAAAAAAGAAGAGAACAGCGCTGCAAAACCGCACGGATGGCGCGGACGCTTCCGGAGAGTCGTGTGTTTTACGTCTTGTTTGCGGCATGTTCGTCTTTTTTTTTTCTGGGAGAAAGAAAGGGTGCAGGCGAATGTCCTTCGATCGCGGTTCAGGCAAGATTTGACACGGCGACACAAGATGCAATTCCATTCCGCTGCGATATGTGTCCCGGCGTGTTAAAATAATTTTCTCTTCTAAGATTTATCAAGGCAATCCTTTTTTTTCTGGAAGAAAGAATGTCCTCGACGACTTCGATCGTGGTCCAGATTTGACAAAACGAGATGCAGAGTGTACCATTCCGCTGCGATATATTACGGATTGTTGAAGTGTTCCCGCTTTTCCTTCCGCAATTTAGCAAGGCAATCCTTTTCCGCATATTTTTCAATTTCGAACGCAGTTATATAAAGCTTGTAGAATAAGAAAATATAAGAAGAAAAATAGGAGACATATATTCTTGATTTTTATTATTAGTTTTCGATATTAATGTTCAAAGTTTCAAACTATTGTTTTACTGGCAATTGTTTTGCCCAACGAATTATCGAAACTCCTCAAATCTACACCTCATCATTTTTCATTTTTATAGATGAACCATGAGTACAGTGACCATCGTTCTTTGAGAAAAATAAAGGACACCGCCACCTACTCTTCTTCTACAAACAAGTGCACGGTAAATTTCGTCGTATCATTAATATTTTTTCCTTGAATATATATTTATATGAAAAAAAGTAAACTTTTGTAAATTAAGACAATTAAATATAAAAAAAGAAACACACCTTCATTTAAACATTACACAAAATATATGTATAAAGGTGATAAAGATTAGAATATAGGACATTTTATCGGATTTTTCAGAAATAAAGGACAAAAGTGAGTTTTCAACAAGAAAATAAATCTAAAGGACACAGACGTAAAATAAAAGACTGTTCTTTATAGTATAGGACGGATGGTCACTGTATCCATGAGATTCAAATAAAAAATCTTTTTAATTTGAAATTGATTGAAACAAAAGACTTCGGTGTCTGCTTAATAATCGATTTTTTCCCCTTCCTTTCGAAAGGAGCATCTTTTATTTATACGAATTGCATGTTTCTTCCATTAAGGATGCACGAGATGGATCGCTTTGCGGGTCGCGCGGGACACACGGGCCTCTGATTGTCTGTCCATCGCAAACGGGGCACAGGCAGCACACGTAACAGGCACGCCGAACGTGTACCGGATGGATCGCTCCGTGTTCCAAGTATTACAAGAGCGATCTCTTGCGTGTTAAGACTGCCGATGCGTACGCCGCGTCGCGCCGGGGCGTGCGCGGCCTCTTCCTCGTGTGCCATCGTCGCCAGAAACGCCAGGGTGTGGCGCCGAATCCCGGGGAACGACCTTAGACACGACCTCGTTCGAGACTGACAAAAGCCGCTCCGGCTTCTGAACGGCAGCTGAACGAGCGTCCGCGTGGGAGGACGAGAGTCTGCATTTTACTATTAATCATCGACAGCGTGGCCGTGCGTTAGTACACTTTCGATCAGGTGATCGATTGTGATCGCAAAACTTGGTGAAAATTACAAAAGTGAGCAAATTTACTAGAATCTTTACAATTTCATTGATTAACATATAGTGACGTTGCTCACTTATGTAATTTCCATCAAATTGTGTGATACACGCAATTGTGGTAGAACATGATTTTTAGTCTATTTTTGTGACGATTTGTGATGGATCATGTTCTACCACGGCAGATTAACTTTCATCTCGGTTTAACTTACTTTTTACTTCTTCTAGTTTTAAGAATTAGAAAAAAGATAAAAGGTAAATTAAACCAAGATACAAATTTTAATTTGCATTGTAAAAGAAGTGGACATGAATTAATGATACTGCTAATAAAGTGGAATCTATTATACCTCATCACTAAATAGTAACTATAATAATATAAAATATTTTATGTTGTATTTTTTTTTCAAAATCTCGCTTCGGACAAAATAAACTTCAATAAAATAATCTTCCCTCGACTTTTTAGTTTTCATTTTCGAGATTATTGAACGTGTTCAAAGAAACGCGATCGCTACGTGTTATTGAAAAGTTCATTTCTTTTTGCAAATGGAAACACGTGCGCGTTCAGATTTTTCGTGATAGGTTTTTAATAAATCAACTCAACAAATCCTCCAAATTGACTTAAAATATAATCACAGGACAATTAGCGATTATTCACAACTTGGCCGTGGACAATCAACCCGCGCCGGGACTCGCACAGCCGGTAGACAAGTTTTACCGCGCTACGCAACGGTCGGCAGTGTCCTGTAAGTGTATCGTCGAGTACGTAACAGGAAGTAACGCGGCGCGAATATTAACGAGCGGGCGCGCACCACGAAAGCGTTTACTCGCTCTCCGTGCTGCACACGCGCGCCGTCGCATTTTGCAACACGTGTCCAATGTTTTCGCACCGCATCAACCTCGACAGCGTTTCGCGGAACGGACGCAAACAATACACATAACGCCTCGCTTCGCATTCCGAAGTTGAGAAAATTAAACGTTTTAAGGGCGGAGAAATAAATGTGCAGGAGATTTCTGCATTTGGAAAGAGAGTATTCTGCTCTGCAACATTTTACACAACAAGATACGATGCTTATTAGCATCAACATCGATTATCGTGTAAAGATTGTATTTTAAGACTGATTAATACGTAGCACACAATTTAAGTTCAGAATAAATATACAAAAATTTACATGAGATATTTGCTATCAAAATCCAGCCCGGAAAGAAAAAGTGGCATTTCTTTCTTTAGTATATAAGATACCGTTTATTGTCTCTTTTGTCATTTTGGAGTCTAGGATAAAGAATATTTGTATATGTTAAAACAATATAAGTCGTGTCTTGAAAACAAATGATCTAATAATTCATCAACCAAAACTTAGATGGCACAGTTATATAATAGTAGAAAAATTCGCGAGTTTCAGTCATGTCTATAATTAGGGAAAATATCAAAATAGTTGGTGGCATCTTGCTTATACAAAATAAAATAAATCTTTAATGTAAAATCTTAACAGGATAGTACAACTTTCAGAAAACATCACAATATCTAAATTGTTTGCAATACTCTTAATTAGATTGGTGGAGAGCGATGTGGGAGAAATCTGATGAAAAATGAAGACCCGAAGTAAAAAGAAAATATACATGGTATACCGTTTCACCGTAGACTCACATTGTTTTTTATGTGCACGTGCTACATGCAAAACATCATGGATTTACACTTGGATTTAAGTAAGTTCCTCAGCTGCGTTTAAATTTGTCTTGGAAGGGCGGCAAGTCCAAGATCCTGGCTGTGCCAAGGAGTACTAGTACTGGAAACGAAATTACAGTAAGAGATACATTGATTGTGATCATTCATTAATATTACAAGTAGAGAACAGTCCGTTCTGACCGTTCCTATCTTTTGATTATGTCCCCTACTTGTTGTGCAAAAAGATAGCATTACAAAATTTTATAATTATAAAGAATAAAGAAAATGACTGATAAAGTTATAAAATTTCAGATTCTTACGTCCTTTACATAACAAATAAGATATTAATCTAAAAAAATAAAAACGGTCAGCTACTGCTCGGTACTTGTAGTGTAAAATGAAATTTGCGCCGAACGCTTCTCAGCAATATTCCGCTTTTTCGAAAGCCGAACAAAGCCGCCGACGCGAGTACGCTTACACGAGCCGACGTACCAGAGGCGACCGAGTACATCGCTGCCTTTCCTACTTGCTTCTGGTACTGTTTGGAGTGATGACAGACATATAAACCGGCGGCGACGAGGCCGCCACCGCTCAGCAGCCTGCATTCGAGACAGTCGCGATTTCTGTTGCTGATCATACTGTTCACCGTGTGTACGTTCGTCATGTCTTGATCTTCAATGCGGTTTACGAAGGTACCGCATACAGCGGCGGAGCGATTCTCCAAAGAGGTTAGGATTTTTTTGGGGGGGGTTATTTATTGTGCCTCAGCCTGATCCGAGTCTATTTCGGCTATTCGGCACCAAAGAGGTTAGGAAAGAAACCGTGCAACGTCTCTCACCAGCTGTATTTAGAACACTTGTCACTGTTTGTCACGTTGTCGACTGTCGACCATTGACGTATGTATGTATGTATGTACATACGTATGTACATACGTATATACCTAGGCTGTGTTTCAAAATTGCTGCCAGTACTGAAAATACTATAATTCACGTCACGTAAACTATAGTTTTTCAGTACTGGCAGCAATTATGAAACACAATCTTAGTAACCCTAGTATTTCATGAAATACGAGTTGGCCATTGGCCAACTCCACTGATCAGATTAACGACTGCCGACTACCGACTCATTGTAGACCCGGCTTAATATTACATGTGTCGTACGACAAATTTTTCCAGTATATTGATTGGCTATAAAATAGTAACGTTCTCGAATCTCTAGAAATTTTCTCTACTACAACCAATCAACACACTTGAAAAATTCGTCGTACGACAAATGTAATATTGGTAATATCAACCCATGGAGGTAGGAATAATAACAGGAGGGAGCATAAATGCGCGGGGGTGAAGAATGAGACGTGGGATGAAGGTTTACCGCTCAAGATGGCGACCATATTAGAAGGAGAAAGATAACCTCTGAAATTCAGCGGTTATCTTCATCGACATAAACGTATGGATGGACTGCGCCATCCATACGTGCACAATGTGGTCGACAAACTGAGTGAGATAGGATGCGAAGACGGCCAATCTCTCTCTCTTTCTAACATACGTGATTATGTTGAATAGAAAGTGATAGAGATTGGCCGTCTTCGTATCCTATCTCACTCATTTTATCGACCATTTTTACACATGGATGGCGCAGTCCATGCTCTATGTCGATGGTTATCTTTCTCTTTCCAATAGGGTCTCCATCTTGAGCGGTTAACTTCACCCTCGTCTAGAAAAGTATCTTATGTTCCCTCCTGATATTCCTACCTCCATGCTACTCCATATTACTGTCTACGCCGTTCGATTTATAATTTATTCGTCCAATATGAAATTGCACGAATATAATTAAATTTGGAGCAAATATATATGTACATTCTTTGATTATCAATTTTATACTTACCGACATTAAAAAAAGAAAAAATTAAATTTTAAAAAACGAGATGCGAGCGGGCAATTTCCTCCTTAGGGAATTGTTTTTGATTGAAAAGGAGTCGATTTGCCAAATTAAAACAAAATCCGAGGTGAGGGCATTATACTGACCTGTTCGATGCAAGGTAAACTAGGGCCCGTGAGTTGCGAAAGAATCGGAAGTCACGTGTGCGGGTCCATGCCAAGATATACCCGGCTTCCGGCCTGTATGCGTTCTTCTTCTCGTCGTTCTGCTTCGTATCGAGTTCGTTGCTTATTGCGAATCGTAACTTAAAAAGTTAAAATATAGGTACAGAGGGAAGGCTTGAGAAAAATTGCGGAAATACCGAAACAATGGCGGCGACAATGAGATGTCTTATCAAGTTCAACGTGGGACTGGCAAGCAATACTCTTTTGAGAAATAGCTTGCTAAATTGTACGTAACCGTCGACTTAACCTTACATCATTCCTGCTCGCGGCAAATTGAATCACTCGTCGTACATATTAATGATATGTACAATCATAATTTTTAATTCAAATACACTTCGGGAAGTATCCCTCCCGACGCATATTATATCGCTGAATAAAATTTAGCGAAAACATTAATTGAAATATTTTTAACAAGTATTGTTAAAAATATACATGTTTAAAACAAATTTTTTTTTTACATATCTCAATGTATTCCTTGTCGTACATCTGTCGCAATGTACGTCTTTTTATTTTGCAGCTTGTAGATACTTGTATACGGACAAGAGCCTGGGTCTGCAAGGCTATGAAAATGCACGATTAAATTTCCGCAATCAGTTTTTAAATGTAGAAACTACATTCCGCACCAAGATGGAGGAAGTGTGCAACACAGACTCGGGTATGGTCTTCACTGAAGATCTGAAATCCATGTTGCATTTAGCCCAAAAGAATCCCAAAGATATTGAACTGCTTATGAAAATGATATCGAAATTTAACACACAAGCCAAGGATATGAGATTTGGTACTTTTACTTTTGGTCCTGTGGCGATGCGCACCTTCTATTATCTGGACGAACCGGATCTCGCGATCGCCGCTTTCAAGGATCCTGAATTTGAGACGTTCTTTGATCAATTAGTCTCTTACCAGATACTCTTGTCTCTAATGTATAAGCATGGAAGATACGCGGAAATGAGAAGTGTGTATGAAATAATTAAGAAGAAACCCTTGACGAATGGCGGATACCCCAGGAATTCATTGATATTAACTATGGCTGCCTGTTACAAGGAGGTATGGGCTTTCATAAGAGCGCGTAAATTTTGCCAGGGACTCTGCATAATAAATCTTATGCTTCCAGAATACGCCGGAGACTTTGGAGTATGGCTTGAAAATCTGGCGAGAGCTCACGGAACAAGGATTTGACATTGTGCGTAGAGCCACTGTATTTTTAGCGGCTCTAGCTATTAAACAGAATGCACCTCATATAGCTATAGAAATTTTGAGTTCATTAAGAGAGTTCCGATACATCCAAGTAAGAAATGTGAAGGTTGCGGCTTATACAGATTTGAAGAGGTTTACTGACATAGTACCCATATTTAGATCATCATTAGAACATGACAAACCAACAATGCACAAAGAAGGTTATTTCGTAGATGTGGTAAGTATACAAAGTCCTCAGTCGTAGCAACGTAACATGTGCGCACGTTGTTACGTTTTATTTGCGTTTGTTTCAGATTGAAAAGCTCGAAGAAACTATGGCAAAAGAGAACGTACCCGAGGACTTTGAACTTTACAAATTGATTGCTTTATTGAAGAGGGATGATTACATTTTACAGGAGGTAAGACAAGACTCTGCCAAGACAATCAGTTCTATATATTTCGCAGTATTAGTAGATTTTATTAATTCATAATGTCACGTAATGGAAATTCATTCTATAGTACACTGTATCTTACACTATTACTTTTACAATGCAAAGAATTTCTATGTACATGTGAAATTGGCTTGACGAATTAAGTACTGTTCAAAATTTATTAGACAAAGGAATGATATATCATATTTTTGCAGACTTTGGACAATAATATTTGCGCGGAGATAAATATCGACAGAACAAAAGCGAGAAGATTCGACACAAGAATGCCGCAATCCAATTTTCCACAGCGAAATTTTACGCGTAATAATAGGCCTGCATTGCGGGATCTTTTGTAAGTATGTTTAGAGACTGCGTCCACACATATGGAAGTTGTAGAATGTGTCTCGATACAATCTGATGATATTAGTTTATCCGAGACAATTAAGATTAAATCAATGAATAAACATCATTTGTTTCGATAATGGACGAACGTACATTTGTTTTTATTAAATGATGCACCTTTTTCAATACATGTTCTTTCTACATGTTTATATACTTTTCAATAAGATTCAATAAAAGATTTACAAAATTATTCCAGTTAATTTAAATTTATTGTACAATTTTACATCATAGAAAAAGTATGTTGCATACTCTTTACAATAAACTATAATAAAATTGATAAACTCCTGATATTTTGTTGACTTAGAGATTACAAAGTTCTCTCTCATTATGAAATAACCATTGTGACATATTTTCGGAAATTTGAAATTTCGATTTTATTATTGATATTAGTGACGATATCCACTGATTATTAATTGAAATGCAATCCTTATCTCTGTAAATACATATGACAGCTCAGTTAAAAACGAACAAGATTAATACAGCATTTTAATAATACCAACCTGGATACAAGAGCTGCAGCAAGATTAGCCCAGCTCTCAACATTCGTGGGATACGTAAATATATTTTTTTGAGCTTGTCTAAGACCCTCTTTCGTGCCGAAGTGACTATACGCTGATGCGCAAGCAACATGTGCGATATCAGTCATGGACGTATTTCGGCTTAGCGTCAACGCCGTTAGAGCACATTTACGAAAGATATCCAGATTTTTGTCCAACAGTAGAATTCGAACAAGGCGTACCCAATATCTAATATCGTCTACAATACCGACATTGTGGTAAGATAAATCTGTAGGCATCTATTATTTGATAACAATGTTACTTACTAGGATGCCTGAAAATAGCTTTGGAGAGTATTCGAATAGCTTGAGTTAGATTTCCCTGAATAACTTGACGGTATGCTGCCAATGTGACAACATGATAACCATATTCGTGATGATTTTCGTATGCTTTCAATTCGTTCAGTACCAAAGAAGTCAAATTGTCGTCATCATGCAAAATTCCTAATGCGGCAGTCGCCAAGAAACCAGTTACAGTAGGCGGTTGTATTTGTATACATTGGAATAGCAGGGTTTTGACAGCATCTGCCCCTTGGAACATGTAAGCAATCGCGGCCATCGCGCACAAGATGTTCGCTTTATCCTCACTAGTATCTGCTAGCCAATGTAAAGCTTCTTCATATGTGTTGTACGATTTTTCATACTGCCTGGCTAAATACATACAAGACATTTTTTCTCCCATTAAAATTACATGTTCTATCTATGTGTAAATTTTAATACACACATGATTTCTAAAAGTCTATGCGAGAGTGGTTGACTTCGAATCGACAACTTTTATCTCATGCAAATTTATAAAAAATTGATTAGAGACTCAAAAGTTGCGAATTAATGAAATAAATGATAATCCATTTTGAGAGAATTTATATTTCAACAAGATAAAGATGATTTTTAAGATTTTTAAGATTTCCATACCTTTGAACAAGGCTAATGCTAAATGACACTGAGAGTTGAAGCTTGCACATTTCACTTGTTTGCATAGTGCCACCGCTTCTTCGTACTTTCCGACTTGAATCAGAATGCGTGCTAAGTTTATGGATATCTTGTCTCTTTCTTCGTCTTCGCTCAGTTTTAAAGCTGTGGCAAATTGCTTAGCTGCTGTTTTGTACAATTTCAATCGTTCCAATAATAAACCATGGGTATTTAGGGCATAAATATCGTACGGCTCGCGTTCTAAAAAAAATTTCGAAATTTGCCTCGGAATACGAAGGGAGTATAACGTTAAGCTGATAACGTTATCAGCTAACCTGTGTACCAAGTGAGAATATCAGATGCTGCAGGTATCGCATGCATGTTTTCGATAACATATACTGATAGTGGATCCTTCTTCATTGCGGGATTCAAGAGAGTAGTAAGTACCCAATGAGCATAGCCTAGAGCCGCTTGGTTATGATAACCCAGTTGCGTTGAATGCCGGAACAGATCCATCGCTTCCTTTCTCTGGATTTTCTCCGCGATTAATCCTTGTCCGATCCAGCTATTCATGTAACTAGGATCCGCACGTTGCGCCCGAGAGAATGCTTCATTCGCTTTGTAGATATCTCCTAAATATTAACAATATATTAAATAATTGTCACCAAAAAACACGTGAAATAAAAATTTAAAAAGTAGTTATCTTTACATACCTAGATGGAAATATAATGCTCCCAAATTGCTCCAAGCTATCGAACTGTTCGATTCTCTATCGATCGCCATAATGAAACTATGTTGAGCCAGAGCATAATTTTTTATATAAACTGACATACAAATAACACCCAAAATATTCCAATGTAGCCATGATTGGGGGCAGAGTTTAACGGAGTGTTTTGCAGCCTCCAAGCACTCAGTCGCCACATTGTTTTTATTGATTGTAGAAACGCGATTTAATTGCATCAAATAACAGCACGCTAAATCATGATATAACGATGGAAAATTTTGTATTGATATTAGGTAAGAAAAACATCTGAAAATAAGACGTTTTGTCGAAAATAAAATTAGATTTTATAATATAAAAATGATACAAAATATTAATGAAATCTCTTATGACAATATTCATAAGGATTTGATATACGTGCAATCTAATGTATTTAATTCGTGCGTTTAATTATTATTAATCGCGTCTTCCAATACGGTCACATTATAAAACAGTTTAAGAATAACTTTAATTTTTTTACCTTATTGATAATTTGAGTATATCATCTCCTTTAATATTCGCATATTTTTCGGCACTGTTGACGTCGTTGACGCAATCGTTTGCAAAATCCATTGAAAGCTTAATCATAATTAAAGGCTTGATCCTTAAATAGCAATACTTTTCTGGCAGAGTGATTATTCTGTAGCACACGTCGCCCAGCAATTTCCAATTGC
The DNA here is from genome assembly GCA_021460005.1 of Tetramorium alpestre. Classification (NCBI taxonomy): domain Eukaryota; kingdom Metazoa; phylum Arthropoda; class Insecta; order Hymenoptera; family Formicidae; genus Tetramorium; species Tetramorium alpestre. The sequence goes on along the minus strand of JAJVSH010000026.1, from coordinate 165,557 downwards.
AAAGCAGATCACTACGTGTCATAATAGCATCTACCAGATTGTCTGTCGCCTGTTGTAGATTTTCTCTTGCGCGACATAGAAATTGTTGTGCGATATTTTCCTTTGCCAGGCCTAAGCACGCTTGTGCTAGACCTTTTAATGCAAGAATATGCTGCTTATCGTTTTGTAGTATATTCTCGAAGTCTTCTTTGGCTTCTTTATGTTGGCCAATGAGCTAGAAAAGAGAAAAGAAAATTTTGAATTATGAATATTTATGTTATCAATATTTTAATAATTATGTTATCTATCCTTTGATAAATTTTATTTACCAATTTGATATTTGCGAGTTGTATCATGGGATACAAGGATCCTGGGCTCAGCTGTAGCGCGCGTTGATACGATTTTAGTGCCGATGTATGAGCGCCGCGTATTAAATATGCATCTGCCAGAGATTCCCAGCTATGACTATACAAGGCGTAAACTTATGATAAAGAATATCATAGCGTTTTGTAACATAATAATAGTAAAAGTACAATATAATATATAAAGCGAGTTATACTTGTCGTTAGGATCGGCTCTGATCACATGCTGTAATGCCGTGATAGCTTGCCCCGCGTCACCTTGATCCAAGTAATGCAAGCCCAATTGGAGCCAAGCCCATCTCGGCCCAGTACCTTGCATAGTTACCTTTTGTAACAGTTGTATATTGGCGTCCTAAACAATGATATACAATATTAATATCGATCAAAATCGATAGTCGTATATAAATTTATGTTCTAAAGGAAAGTATGCTCGTAAGTATGACGCTCACGGTATTCTTGAGAAGACGATAAGCTGTGCTCAGTCCGATACCAGCTTCCTCGGAATTCGGATTGATCTGCAATGCAGCGTGGTAACACTTCCTTGAACGTTCTATGTCGTTACCGTGTTCGCGATAATAATGTCCCAAATAAACCATGCATTCCCAATTATTACGATCCGCTTGGACGCCATTTAAGAATGCCATCAGACTGGGGTTGTAATCTCCCATATCCCAATATATTTTACCAAACAGCAACCAAGCTTCAGAATTTTCTAAAGCTAGTTCGAGAGCGTTAATGGCTTCCTCATACAGTTTGTGATTTTTTAAATACAACGCTCTGAGAATAAAAGCTTGGAGTTTAGTTTCATCCTGAGATTCCAAGTTCGTTAATACAGCAATAGCGTCCGGTTCGTCCAGTAATACATTTGTGCGTCCACGTATCACTTGCAGTTGTGGGGAAGGCTCGACGCTTAACAGCTGAATACAAATTTATTATACATTAAATAGCTGAGAAAAATTTATAACATGTTCATGTTAAATAACACTCACCTCTTCGCACATCTGACGCGCTTCCAGCACGTTCTGTTTGTTATTACTTCTACTTAGCGCTTCGAGCAACCTCAATGTGATTTCACGTTGAAATTTGTCCTTTAAATGGGGTTTTATCGATTGTAGCGCTTTTCTGGAAGCATTCTCGGTTTCTTCCCAACAGTAAAACTTGTAATAGACTTGGCTTAACATTAACCAGGCATAAAACGATTGTGCATTTAACGAGACCACTTGCTTCAAACAATCGCGTGCGTCGATCAACTCGTCCGTTTTCTTCAAATACGTTGCCTTCGCGACGAGTGCAGCCTCGGAATTTGTATTCAGCTTGAAAAGTGACTCATAAAACGGAGTTATGTCAATCTCGAGCTCATTTTCACACATTTCGACAGCCCTTTCATAGTAGATACGGCACAACCATTCTATCGACGACAAAGGAATCAAAACGTGTGAGGGTATAGCAGTGCATAAAAATTTTCGATAATAGAAAGCGAAATTACCTAGAGGACAAGCATCCTGTGGGAATTGAATATGCATGTCTGAGGCGGCTGTTAGCAGCGTTGCAAATTTATTTGAATCGTACAGCATTTTTAAATATTTCCTATAATACTCTTGTCTATTGACTAGTTCTACATCTTTTATTACAGACGCTAACACCGCTTCATAAAGCTCCTGATGCTGCATAATTTTCGTATTTGGATATTCCGCGAAGACCCACACTAGAGTCTTATCGATCAGCGTTCGTTTCTCTTTGGTAGAAACCTCCCGTAACGCGCCCAATGTGCTCAATGCCTCAGACAGTATGTCATCATTCTTGATACGTAGGACAATCTCGGAAATTTTCGTCACGAAATGCGTGAATTTGGAAGAGTCGCTAAAACAGACGTTTCCGGTCTCTTTCTCTAAATCTTTATACAGTTTGAAACAATTAAAAAATTGTGCTAATCTACCTATCCAATTGCAGCAGCTTGCAATAAGCTAGAGCCAACTTTCCCCAGCTGTCGTGATCCTGTGCAGCTTTCTCGTAATGCGCCACTAAGCCTTGCCAGGCCAACGGATTCGTTGGCTGTACCTCCACGGCCTTTTGAAGGACCAAGGACACCTGCGATTTAAATTCTTCCACCTCCTGCATGGAACGGGCTAACAAAACCATCGCCCCATAATTGCACCTGTCTTTCTTCAAAACCTTCTTGCATTTTTTCATAACTTCCAAATATTCATTTTGCTTGAAGGCGTCGCGGGCCTCCTTTAGTAAGATCTTTATATCGTCCGACATTTTTCGCTCCAATAGAATTTAAAAACAAAGCAAATGTTATCGTAAATTTTATTAATCATTCGCCCACAATTATTTCACAGTCCAGGCAATGTCACGATAGCGATTAAACATCACGTAATTGTGAAAACACGTTAAAAGTTATAATGAAAACATTAAGATGTAATTTCAAATGATGATATATTTTGCCCTATTTTAACAACTTTATAATATTTTTATGAGTAATCATAGGTATTATATGTAAACATATATGTAAATAGTTTGATATAACGGCGAATAAAAGGAGTCAAACGTAATCTTTGTTTTAATCACTGTTTTATTTTACAGTACCACAGTTAACAGTAACCATGCTCAGCTGTTCAGTTCTATAACAAATGAAAAGTTCCTATTAAAGTTCTTCTCCTAAAGGGACATTTTCACAGATGCTCCGATTTGCGGCAACGTGCTCCACGAAGCTGTATTATTATCCAATGGATGCTGTGCTATATATTAAATTAAAAAAGGATTTTAACGAAAAGTTTGCTGGTTCCCAGCAGAGTTGAGGGATGCGGTTCCGAATCTTTCATCGATTCTTCCTGAAAAAAAATATGCACGTTATTAAACCCAATTAATTAATAATGACATGTAAACGTAATTATTTTCTCTCTTATTGTGCGCAGGGCTTTAAGCTCCAATTTCGAACAGCCATAAAAACGCGGCCTGACGTCGCGCACATACGTGTGCGTGCCGTGCCCGTGCCTACCGTGCGAACGTGTACGGAACGTAGGAGTCGGGAGGTGCGGAGGAGTGTGAAAAGCTGGTAGAGCCGCCAAGGAGGCCGCCCGATGGATTCGCACCGCTCGCCGTATTTACACCCGTCGCTCGTCCACCCCTCGACGTCCGCGCTGCTCTAGGTTCACGCTACTCTCTCAGCTCCCGTCGCCGCGTCGCGTATCGTCCGTCTTTCTAACCTCAAGATCGCCACTCCATCGCACGCGTGCACGAGAGAGAGAGAGAGAGAGAGAGAAAAAGAGAGAAAAAGACGAACACCATGCTCCTTTGATAGAGGCATCACGTCGTCGCCGACAGCACCGCCGACCCACCCCGGACTCCACGCAGCCGCTCTCGCCCCCCCCCTCCCCCTGGCGCAACGGGAGACCGTCGTCGTTGATCGACCGTGGAGAGGCTGACGACCGGGAACGGCGCCCGTCCTAAGTATAGACCCCTCCCCCTGTTTTCACGCAGCTCCCCGTGTGACACGCAGCCTGTCGCGAATCGGAGTCGCGCTCGTTCGCGCGGACCCGCCCGGGGTGTGGCTGCCGGCACCGCGACGTCCCGCACTGCGGCCGTCTGTACGCGATATTTTAAGGCTATGTCGGGCCGCGGGTAGCGGTCGCACGTCTACGGCGCGCGGGGTTCGAGGTTAGGTTGAATCCTCACGGCGACGGCGATCATCGTCCGTTCGACGGATCTTTAATCCGCGAGTCTTGTTTCCTTTTTGTGTTTTTATTATTTTTTGGGGGGGGGGAGTTCTTTTTTCCCGATAGAGTTCCGTGCGATCCGACGCGACGAGATAGCGACACGCTGTGTTTCCCGTTAGATTCACATGTTGAAATTATGATCTTATTTGAGTGCGAAAGAAATGCGGATAAAATTTGAGAAATATCGCGTGATAGTGGGCAACGACACTGCTGAAAAGTAACACAGTGAATCAATTCATCTCTCCTTAACATTCAGCAAACAAGAACGAAATGCTATATCGTGTTTCACAGTGTTATTGCTGAAAAGCATCCAGTATGTTTGATACGTATGCTAACGGCTGACTTGTGTGTTGTTTAGGTACAGTTACTATACCAACAAACCCCACGACTACGTATAGTAATGTCTGTCCCTCCTCCCGCCTCCAACAATATAGCTGACACGAATAAGCTAGGCGGTGCCAGTCCTAGTCCGATCGAGGGTATTGAGGGAGTTCCAGGGCCGAGCTTCTTGGATCCTATGCCGTCGGCGTCGCCACAAGACGAGGAATCCGAGGATTATGGAGATGATGAGGAGGAGGGCGACGAAGAAAGTAGCGAAGGAGAAAGTGAAGTAAGTTGGTTGTCACGTGTCGTTTAATGTTTTGTTTTAGACTGAAAGTGCTCCTTTAACGTTACCTTTGTTGTAGTGACGCGGAAAGATGATTCCGTTATTTTGTTTAATATTACGTCGTCGCTATGTTTCCAGATTAGCGACAGCGGTTTGTTCTGCGACACTGAGTGTACAGCGGAAATTGAGAGCAACACGTGCCAGTCACCTGTGTCACAGTCCCAAGCGGTTCCCTCTGAACAAGTTCAGAGTCCAGTATCGCATACGTGTGTGCCATCGGACGCTGTCCAGCCTCAGAGAAAGCGAAAAAGTGAAACAGAGTGTTGTTTACCGTGTAAAAAACTTAATCCAGAAGAAAAGTCTCATACAATGTGAGCATTGTTGTGCTTGTTACATTGAAATTGTAATTGTAATGTGGATTTTAATACTTCTCTTCTGCTTTAGGACTGCAAGAAAACTAGATGATAAGGGAAAACACGTGAGATGTGTCATTCCTACCAAGGACAATCCTCCTCCGGAAATGAGTAGTTGGCTTTTGCAATTTCAGGTAATTGAGTAAAAACCAATTTCTAGTAAATATTATAATAGTTGTAAAAAATCATACCGCGAGAATTAGAGATAGTGTACATGCAAGTCATATTCGGGAGATCTTTTTAAAAAGCAAGGAAAAACGGTAACTCTTGTTGCAGAGATGGTCAAATGCAGAAAGGATGTTGGCGATAGACGAACTAATAGAGAGATGCGAGCCCACGCAGGTGCGTCACATGATGCAGGTGATAGAGCCGCAGTTTCAGCGAGATTTCATATCGCTGCTGCCGAAAGAATTGGCATTATCGGTATTGGCTTTTTTGGAGCCAAAGGATCTCCTAAGGGCGGCACAGACCTGCCGAAACTGGCGATTCCTAGCTGACGACAATCTACTCTGGAAAGAGAAGTGCAAGGCAGCTGGTATAGAGGATCTGAAGGATTTACCGCCGCCAAAGCGAAAAAATTGCCGAAGTGGCAGCCATAACTCGTCACCGTGGAAGCAAGCTTACATGCGGCAACATAATATTAAAATGAATTGGCGAACAAAGCCAATTCGCACTCCGAAAGTGTTGAAAGGTCACGATGACCATGTAATAACATGCCTTCAGTTCTCCGGCACGCGGATAGTTAGTGGTTCAGATGACAATACTCTTAAAGTATGGTCTGCTGTTACGGGCAAGGTAAATCAAATGGCAAATCAGATGAAGATAATGGGATTTAATCGTTATTAAGAAGAGAGAGAGAGAGAGAGAGAGAGAGCAGATTATATATATCCCGTGTTTTTCTCGATGTTTCAGTGCTTACGGACATTGGTTGGGCATACTGGGGGCGTGTGGTCTTCGCAGATGTCCGGCACGATTGTTATCAGTGGTAGTACAGACCGCACGTTAAAAGTGTGGAACGCAGAGACTGGTCAGTGCATTCATACATTGTACGGTCACACGTCGACAGTTAGGTGTATGCATCTGCACGGTAATAAGGTTGTCAGTGGTAGTAGAGACGCGACACTAAGAGTGTGGCAGGTGGACACGGGGGAGTGCTTACATGTGCTCGTGGGGCATTTAGCAGCGGTCAGATGTGTGCAATATGACGGAAAGTTGGTGGTCAGTGGTGCCTACGACTATATGGTCAAAGTTTGGAATCCGGAACGTGAGGAGTGCCTTCATACCTTACAAGGACATACTAACCGCGTTTATTCCCTCCAGGTAAGTGCCACCGTGTATAATGTATTACTCTTAGATCGCTTTTGTGATCCTCTTTCTCTCTCTCTCTCTCTCTTTCGGCATTGACCAAGTTGACCGTTTTGCCATTTCTTCTTCGTTAGTTCGACGGTGTGCACGTTGTTAGCGGATCATTGGACACGAGTATAAGAGTGTGGGAGGTAGAAACAGGTGCTTGTAGACATACTCTGATGGGCCACCAGTCTCTCACCTCAGGGATGGAGTTGCGCAATAATATCCTAGTATCGGGCAACGCTGATTCTACCGTTAAAGTATGGGACATTGTTAGCGGTCACTGCCTTCAAACTCTCTCCGGTCCGAACAAACATCAATCAGCGGTCACTTGCCTTCAGTTCAATAGCCATTTTGTGATTACGTCCTCTGACGATGGTACAGTAAAACTCTGGGATGTTAAGACTGGTTTGTATACTTTTTTTCCTTTTTAAGAACTTCTGAATTGAAATGCGCATCGGTCGTCAAAGAACAATTTGCGCTGTGTTCGCAGGTGATTTCATTAGGAATCTAGTTGCTCTGGAAAGTGGGGGTAGCGGCGGTGTTGTGTGGAGGATTCGAGCGAGTGATACGAAACTAGTGTGTGCAGTAGGTAGTCGTAACGGTACCGAGGAGACAAAACTGCTTGTTCTCGATTTCGACGTTGAGGTAAAATAGTGAGCTCCACCACCACGTGGATCCACGCGCCCCCTTTGTACGACTTCTGTACATATTTTCAATTAAGTAGTTTAAAAAAAAACTAATCTACGCTGTACAATGATTTATGTATTACATGGTGTGATTGTGATAAGACTGTGTACGCGCCGTCAGGCAAGGTTCTTGCAGAGGTGGGAGAAGGGAAAAATCGAAAAGAGGGAACGAGAGATGACAGCGCATGATCTCCAGGTGGATTATAAAGTGCCCGTCGAGAAATTACAATTGTATCGTTTCGGAGCGCACGCGCGTTGTTGTGGTGTACAAACGTATGATTTATAAGACTCGTAAACTTACGGGGAGGGGAGGGAGGGGGGGGGGGCAGAAAACGAGGAGCTTATCAGTGTACTTCTGAATTTTCGCTGTTATAACGATTCAGTGGAATCATCGACGATACAAAAATAGCAAACATCCCCAACAGAGATTCATTGTAAGTGTAACAGGTTTATTATGTGGGCATTTAGGAGCATTTGTCAATGGTGACAGACAAAAAGGAGGTGACTGACACATACAGAAACTGTGAGGCAAAATGACATTAATCGAAGAATCTCATACCTCCTGGGAGACAAACGGAAAAAAAAAACTGTCGACGACAATTATGACACGTCATTTCGGATCATGCTAATTTTTACAAATTTCGAACGTTTCGTGTAATTTACCGGCCGATTTTTCGTCAAACTGATTTTTATCAAAATGTCAGCTTCGATATTTCCTGATCAGTAATTTTGTAATTGTAGACTTTACTTGCCTATATAATCATCGATCTGGTTAAAAACAAATATTTTTATACACTTTTATGAGTCAATACTTTCGTATAATTGACGTTTACTGATGGAGCGATAACGTGTATCGGTAATTTTTAGAAGCAGAAGTATTCAAATCAAAAAGATTCATTTAACAATCTGTTTTTTTTATTTTACAATAAACTACTTCTTCCAATGTTGCATGTTTTACACCGCGGTGGTGCAATATACAAATGTAGCACACTTTTTGCGTGCAATACAGATTTACGGAATGTTGAACCAGTACAAGTTTAGCAGGATTCGCCCTTGTTTTACTTGATCAAATCGTTTTACATATCGTGAATATATTGAGTGGACTTGCTAAAGAGAGAATATTTGTATTAGCCAGATCTTTACATTTAGTGCGAATCGCATGGAAGACTTAGAACATTGCATCAATTGTCACTGATAAATTTTATATGGATTCTACTGAATCATGTCATGAACGACATTTATCGGATATTGCAATCTGTGCAAATGCATCTTTATTATTGGACCTAGGTTAGACTAGGTGTCGTGTTTATTTGTATATTGCTCAATAGTTTATATTATAAGAATGTGTTACCTGTTGTATCATTTTTTTTATAAAAAATAGGAAAAAAGATGTTGCTGCATATTTTAGATTTTGTTTTTTTTTTTTTTTTTTTGAAATTTATTACAATTGTACACATGTTCTTGTGCTAAGAAACATATTTTGTACAAAATAAATGTTCGATTTCGACCTCTTTCTACACAGCTGTGAGTGTTATCTCGCCATACCGTATATAAGGGTAGGAAACGTTTCTCATTTCATTTTGCATTTAATTAATTAAATAAATAAAGTTCAGTCATGCTTCATAGGCTTCTTCCAAAGAAAAAGAAGACCTCCAGGTGCCATTAAAGGTTCTGCCTCATAGAGCAAGGTGAACGCAAGGTATAAACGCCCGGTATGCTACGTTTCAACAATGATAATAAGCGTACAACCGTCGCACATGACTTGGAGCCTAGCGTTCTTCTCCCGCAGGGCCTCTCGCTTGACAAAATAATTCTCGCCGCATCTGCAACGGTAGAACAAGGTGTCTTCGAGAGCAGACTCCTCGAGGTCGCCCGGCGAGAGACGCGCGTATACAGGACTGTCCTCCTCCAGGTCCTCCAGCTGCTCCTGCTTGCAGACCGCGTCGTACTTGTTCCTGGATTGCGGATGTCCGAGTATCCGCCAGGCCTCCTTGACGTCGTGAAACTCCTTCACGTCCGCGGCGCCGCTCTTGTCGGGATGGAACTGCAGCAGGCGACGATGGTAGGCGCGCTTGATCTCCTCTTGGGTGGAGTCCTCGTGGCACCCGAGCACCTCGTAATAATTCAGTCGCATCTTTACGAATGTCAATCTTCAGCGGCTAACCTACATGTGCTCGTTCACGCCAAGGTCCACCTCAATCCACCTTGGTCCACGCGCTTTGCACAATTGCGCTGAGATTGCAAGTTACTAGCGAGTTTTAGTTACTAGGGAAATCGTAGTTTTAAAATAGACAATCTGTGCCTGATCGATCGTTGTAGCGCGATTTACAAAAACTTTGCATGTATGTATGTACTTACCACGATATGTAAGATCGTGGTACATACATACCAATCCGAAATTTCTTGAAAAACGAGACGATATAAGGCCTTGCACACTATTGTGATAATAAAAAGAAAAAAGATGGTATTATAGGATAGAAGAATAGAAGAATTAAATTAGAAAAACAGAAATATTAAATTAGGGATAGAAATATTAAATATAAAGTCTTCACTAAAAAAAAATTGTGGTTATAAATGGAATCAGAAAATCTTGTAAGCGTGATCAAATATTCTAGTTCGTATAATAGAATTCAATACTTTATAACTTATACGAATAGCAGAATATTTGATCACGCAAGATTTTTCTGATTCGTCCGTTTTTAACCAGAATTTTTCAATGTTGTATTTTTCTAACGACGCTAGAATTTGTTCGAGATAAACCGAAAGGCTTTATGTTTAACATTTATTTCTACTCCTAATGTTTTATTTGTTGTGCGCAGGGCCTAAGAATAAGAACCTTACAGTAGCTATGATGATTAATTCGTACAATGTTTATAAAATTAGGTACGATCTACTCTACCTGAGTTTCACATTTCTAGAACGATAAAATGAGAACGAGGATCGGAATTATGCTAGAAATTAAGAGATACTCGTTTATATCGTTAAAATTAAGAATCGGTAAAGACATTTTTATTAATTCACAACGACATCGGACTTTTTCATCGTTTTAATATCGCATGTCACGAAAAGATCTCAATTGCACTCGCGAACTATAACGCTGAGAAAAAGAGAGAGGAACAACGAGACAAAAGTACTTTCACAGTTTTTTTTTACATTCAATCGTCTAGATTTAATGATTGCGATAAACGTTAAAACCTGAAAACTGCCAGCGTCTCTCCATATTCGCGCCGATGCCGAACAATTCCTGTTTGAAGACCTGTGGAAAGCGCTGCATTAAAACTTCAACTTCATTCGGTTTAATGCCGGGCTCCATTTTCTGCAGATAGGACCATAAATAATCCACGCTCGCGCCAAACGGGTGGATGTGCAGAAATGTCGCTATAAGTCCTGCAATATGTTGTATATTAGCAAGTCAACATTGTGGAAATTGTTTTAAAGTCATATTCTGAATTAATTTTGATGTTACCGATAAGCTTGGCATCCTTCTGGGTTACTTGCACGAAGTTGGAGGTAAGAATGTGTTGCTTCGGTGTGCGTGGCTCTTCGCTAATATCATCATCCTTGTCGAGGGTGATAATCTCGCTCTCCCTAGGCTCTTCCTTCTTCGTGGCGTTCAGCTTCACGGTTAGATCCTTGATCTTCTGATCGTCCTGCGCCTGCTGCTTACGCGACTGCATCAACTGTTCCTGCATACCCTTCAACGTTTGCTGCAGCATCTTCATTTGCTTCTCCTTCGCCTCCAACTCGGCTTTCGTTTCCGATTTCAAGAGATCCACCTGTGAAAATTTTGAATTAAAAATTGTTTTCGAAAAATCCTCCTGACGATCATCAAATCACATCGCCTTGATACACACTTCGTTCTTGTACGCTTCCAACTGGCATCTCAGACTGTCGTTCTCCTCTTTGAGACTCTGCAGCCTCTCGACGTCCTCCTGATTGCCGTCCAATTGATTGCGCGTTTTCTTACGTTGAGGTTCTTCCTCCGAGTCCGACACATCCATCTCACCCTCGCCTTCAATCAGACTGTCTTCCAGTTGTACCGCTTTTATTTCCTGTCATTATGAATAGCGAAAATTATTAAGTGCTCCGAATCGTGGCCGTCGCTTTCTCACACAAATGCATGCAAAGTAATGTAATTTCCTATCTGCCGTTCAAACAACAGTATTTAAATACACCCCTAAACGTGGCTGGTACTATTGAATTTTTTCTTTTCTTTTTTTTTTTACTGATCTCTTTTTACACGTACAGTTTCGTACATTTCTGTAATTCAGAGTTTAGGCGCGATACCGCACATGATTTTGTCTCAGTTTTTACCACGGACGTGATTCCGAGATTTTGTTCGTCTTTTCGGAACGCGTTTGGGCTTACCTGATTGTGAGAAGCAGTTGCACAGCTCTGAAGTACAGAAATAACAAATAATAATGTATATATCGAGTAACGCTGTTCGAAAAAGAGTGAGGCAAATCCATGCTGGATAGTCTGTAGTTGCTTTTCGATCCGAAAGTGCTAATCTCGTATTACCTTCTGTTCCATATGTTGTTCTTAATGTTGTGCGTGTTGCCGACAGGATTTATCTGCCATACTGTCACGACATTCCACGATAAAGTATCGAATTGTAAGGCACGGAGGTGAAGCGTGTGTCTGACCGATTTCTTTTTTAAATAACAGGCGATTTTGGGGTTCTTTCCTCAATTGTCACTTACCTGTGGTACCTTAGAAATACAATTTGCAAAACGAGCGTGTTTTGGAGGTATCGTGCAAAACGCGCAGAGAGGAGCATATTGCGACAGAGAAAAAGTTCTGAGATTGCTTTTAAAAAGTCACGGCAAGAGAGAAAGAGGAAGATATACAGAAGACACGCTACCAGCATGTGAGAGTGCATTTACATACATACCGAGGATTGTTTCTTCCACATCTCGATGTTCTTCCGCTGCGCCTTAGTGAAGTGATCCCAGACCTTCTTGTGGCTGGCCGCAGTAAAGACTCGTTCGATCTGACTGACTGTTGATGACATGTGGTCGCATGTTGCATACAAAAAAACACAACAAATCCACCGTTGGTATACCTTTTGCTTGAAACTCTAAGCTCGGTAGTTTCGACTATGCTTTTTTAGTACTCATTACGCATACACGTTATGTTAAACGTTTAGCTATATATTCTCCGAACGGGAATATTCCTCGAACGGGAACACGGTATCTCTCGGTCCCTCCTTTAATAATCGGAGCATGTTTTTCGTACGTATGTACAGCTACGGAGTCTCATGGAGTCTCACGATTGTGCCGAGTGTTGGAGCGCATCTAATCTAACGTAAATGTTGGTTTCACCAAACATTCCGCTCTCATTCGGTTCGCCTTTCCACCATACTGCGGATAATGTAACCCCGAAGACTTGCAATCCGCGGACTTCCTATGTCAAGGACTATTTTGAACAGCAAGGAATACAATCTCGTTAAACGTTTGTCGTATGTATTATTATTACGTATATACAATACATATGAACAAACACTTGATAAAAAGAATTATATAAAGATATAAAATTCAATTTCAGTAGTTCAAAATAATCTTTTAACAATGGATGCCCAGCCCATCACCCTTACTCCTTAGCATTGCCAAGCATGCAACTTTCAAGTACACTATAACTCTATGAGATAGAATTTGCGATAGAATCGCCTTCGTTCATCTCGCTTTTGTTGGATCCTAGTCCGAGAAGATAGGATTTTTTCACCCACCTTATCCTCGCCTACTATCTCTGATCCTTCCTACCGAGCCGCCTCCAATCGTGCATTGACCACAAACAGAATTCATAGACGGATTCGCCATGATACACGTTGAGAGATTGCTAAAGTTAGTGACGAGACAGAGAAATACTTGGTGGTACGTATCAAGAGTAGGTTTTACATCAAGCGTATCACTTGATATGCAAAAGCCGGCTTTCGGAATATCATACGTCGAGATCGACAAGCTTAACATTTGATTTGGCTTTGATACCTGATTACAATCGGTTGCCATACCTTAATGTCATGAATTGTTTATTCTTAATTATCACGTAACGATGTAACGTACCTTCGTAACTGCTATAAGAAAAATCTCTGCTTTTTATCGGTACTCAATACTCGTGGCACAAGGATTCGTCATACACACAGTGTGAAGAACGCAGCGATACCGCTGTTGTTACTTTTAAGATTACGAAACGGGATAATCACGCGCTTTCTTGCGTTTACTATATCCAAATAAGGATTTCCTCTATTGGTTGCTGGGCCTATTTATGCCAGAGTGAAACTTACCAGCCAATTGCGGATTTTCTTAGCGCACACGAAATATGTACGATAGTATGGAGCTATCTTACAGATAGGAAACTATGAAAGTAAATGTAAACGTACATTGTATAAGGAGTCCTTGCATTCTTCCTTTCATTACTTCTTTGGCCTTTTGCAGCTCCTCCTCGTAAGCGGCTTTCTCCGTCAGGAGCCGTCGCACGTGAGAGTTTGTTGATTGTATCATGGAGTAGAAGATATTGGCGTTACGTTTGATGCAATCTCCTCGTTCCAACCACGTTACAACAATCTATAAATACACATTGGGATTATTAAAATACTGAGAACGTGGAGAGTAATGTATTATTAGGATCGCTCACTTGTACTGCTTTCATAAACGTATCATCCTGTTTAATCTTTTCGCAGATATTCGATGCCTCGTGGTCCGTATAATGCACTACAGGAGGCGGACTCGACGGCGGCCTCTGTCTCTCCTTTTCCACCCTTTCTCTATGTCGTTGTTCCCTTTGCAATTGTCGTTGTCTGCATTCCCATTCGTATTGATCGTCTCTAGCCTAAAACCATTATTACGTATTATCGCGTGGACTGTGTAACATTATAGATAAACAACTTGCAAGAAGTAACAAACCTGAGCAAAATCTACATGGAGTCTACCGGTGTTTGCCGGTTCTCCACTGGATCCTATTCTTACTCTATAGCCCGATAAATAGATCGCTGCATCGACGCTAGCTTCCAAGACAAAGCGTATATGACAGAAATTCTTCTTAGAAAGACGCAAAGTAGTTATCTCTCCGCATCGTTCGAAGATTTCCTGTATTATAGCTTCGGTAATGTTTTCCGGTAACCCTGCGCACGAACAGTGCGATTATACAGAAATGCACATCTTGGAGTAATTTATTATTCGGTGCAACGTTTACCTCCCACGAAAATTGTTCTACATCCCGGTGGCCTCTCGCGCGTAGTAGGCGGTGGGGCGTTCGGGTTTGGCGGGAACAACACGCAGCTCTTACAGTGTATGATTTCTTTGGTACCCTGGGGCGTCATTGGCGGCGGTGGCAAGCTCGCGGTCATTATTTGCGCCGCGTCCGTCATGATCTGCTCGGCGCCCAATATCTGAGCGCCTATCATGCTGCCGTCGTGCGACATCATACCCATGCCCATTGGATTGTAACCGTGCGTGTGGCTCATGTGCGGGCCTAGAGCCATCTCGCTCATCATGGGCGCCATCGGGCCCATGGGACCCATACCCATCATAGGATAACCCACTCCCATGCCCCAGACACCTGCGGCAGGCTCCATCTGAGTGCCTATGCTTGGCGTATTGCCTGAATTCGTCGATGATAGAACTTCGTTGCTATTAGACGTATTCACGTGATTGCTGTTATTCTTAGAGGACGTCCCGTTATTTCTCTCCTCGACTCTTCGATCGTCCCTTCGATCTCGCTCATTTCTCTCCTCTCTCCTGTCCCGGTCTCTGTCGCGCCTGTCGCTGCGTTCTCCCCTTGACCTTTCGCAAAGATAATACACAAGCTTGAACTATAGATTCGCAGATAGATTTTACAAAGTTATAATTATTACAAGTGATTAATGGAAAGTGGTTCTGGATTTGAATCTCCATTCCACATATATTCTAATTTTCAGTGGAAAGTCACAGAGAAACTTTATAGATCTAGATGATATTAAGAACTGTTATAGCCCTGCCCATCTATCTTGTACCGGCTGTTTTCGAGCTAGGACATACAATATTATACTAGCTGGATTCTGTAAAGCACCATGGCGCACATGTATCTACAGGCGACGTTTACTATAGAAAAATGTGCGTTGTGTGTCCTAGCTGGAATAACAGCCGGTACAAGGTGGATGGGCAGGGCTAAAACAGTTTCTAATATCACCTAGATCTATAAAGAATATGTAGAATAGAGATTCAAATCTTCCAGTTAAACCGAGATTAAAGTTAATCTGCATTCTAATCGTTCCAACAAGACTTTACATAGTGGAACACAGTGTAAGGTTTTGTCCTAGCTGGAAAGCAGCCACTATTACTACTATTTGTACGATTCATTTTTTCTATCTATTTCATTAGTAAAGACAAACTGAAATGAAGCGTCACCTTCTGTTGTTGTCTCGCGCCTCGCGACTATCCCTGTTCTCCCGGTCCCTCCTATTGTCATTCTTGTCGTTTCTCCTGTCACTGCTGTCGTCCGAAGTTTCCCGCACTACCGGGGGCTGATTCTTATTCGTACTGAACTCTAAGGGCGAGTCGTTCATGCCAGGCAGTGGTATGGGCGGTGGTGGGAGCGGCGGGAAACCTTGACCCGCTAATTCCATAAAGCTCTGTGGTCCCGCTATAGGGCCCAACGGACCTATTGGTCCCATGCCTGCGACGTGCACGTCGTTAATAAAAGAATAGGATGATGAATGTGGGATCGATTTGGAGGAGGGCGCGAACGGAGTAAACGGAGTTGTAGAGAAATCATTGAGGTTGTCGCTCACCCATGGGCGGCATTGCGGTTGCCGGTACCCCAGGGAAGTTGTAAGCCATCTCTCGCGCGATAACCTCCGAGTTCCGTCCGCAGGAAGCGAGAGGCACAACGGAAGTAAACACACCGCTGCGAGATACTCCGCTCGTTGTCGTCCAAGTCGCGGAGATGGCGGCGGTTAAGATACAGGGTGGCTGTAATCAGAAATGATTATGCGGCGTGGGGACGCTACTCGCGTGAGCGCGATAGATGGTGCCACCGCCCGCACCGCCGCAGCCGCTGCTGCTTGGTTACACGACAATTTCCCAAAAAATGGCGGCGATAGTGTTGGTACTGTTGGAAATCCCTAGGTAGTTCAAATTAAGTTTCTGTAGGTTAGTCACACTGAGTAAGTAGTAATACATGTGGTTAGCCGAAATCTTTTTGATGTAATACATACGTGTTTTGACATAAGCGTATGCAAACTTGATGCTATAGAACAATAGAACATTAAAATAAAAATAAAATTTTTTATAATATATTTAAAGATTTATTTTTTCCCGACAAATTTACTTGCATTTTTGCGTTGAATTTTTGAAGTAAAGTGACAAAAGGACCGAAAAAGATACCTGAATAGCCAAGTTGAATTTGAAGAATAAAGAGACAAACGGAAAGGAAAAAGATAATTGAATAGATCAAGGATCAATAGGGTTGTTGTTCTGATAATACCTGAAGGCCGCCGTTATGAAGGCCGGCCTTCAGGTATTATGACAATAATATTTTGTGGCAATAATAACGCTAGCAATAACGGCGGCCTTCAGGTATTATCAGAACAACAATCCTATTGAACCTTGATCTATTCAATTATCTTTTTCNTTTCCGTTTGTTTTTTTATTCTTAAAATTCAACTTAGCTATNCAGGTATCTTTTTTCGGTCCTTTTGTCACCTTACTTCAAAAATTCAACGCAAAAACGCAAGTAAATTTGTCGGGAAAAAATAAATCTTTAAATATATTATAATAAATTTTATTCTTATTTTAATGTTCTATTGTTCTGTAGCATCAAATCTGCATACGCTTATGTCAAAACACGCACATGTCAAAATACGTCAAAAAGGTTTCGGCTAATCACATGTATTACTACTTACTCAGTGTAACTAACCTACAGAAACTTAATTTGAATTACCTAGGGATTTCCGTTGGTACCAACACTATCGCCACCATTTTTCGGGAAATTGTCGTGCAACCTGCTGCTTATCAGTTGTCACCTCACGTGCTCATTTCACATCATCACGTTTGTTTTTGTTATCATTAAATACATGATGAAAAAAGTAACCGTAAGTAAAAGAAAAGAGGCTTCGACATTCACTGCCAGTACTGAAAATCTATAGTGTATATGACGCAAACTATAGATTTTCAGTACTGACAATACTGGAAGATCAGTAAAACATAGCCAACACAGTCCAAATGGATTCAGCCAGAAGTAACAAAAGTTCAATTTAGTCAGAAGAAACTATGGAAATTACGTTAAAATATCTATAAACTAAGGTCTATATTGACAAAGAAAATTTCGCTATATTCATTTTCTAAAAAGTTATACACAATGCATTTGGCGCAAATCACTTTAAATAGTATATATCTCAATATCACAGCAATTTACATTATAAAAAAAGAGTACATTTTATTAGTTATTGAATGAGTTGGAAGATTTCTAAGGCTGACTTATATAAAAGTTCCAAGTTACAACCAATTCCGATTAAACTAATCGCCGATTAATTCCGTTGTGACTAAATAGCTATTGGCTTATACAGTGAAATTGACCAATAGCTATGCTGGTTACAACGGAATTAATTGACGATTAAGTTAATCGGAACTGGTTGCAGTCACCCTAACAATCAACCTAATGTGACTCATGATCTCCTCTATGCCATATTAAAACTATTACCATATGTCAATTCAGTCTCCTTACAATTTATTATTTATTAACATACATGCGTAATATAGTATATCAGGCAGTATATGTATA
>JAJVSH010000026.1:134537-145626 GCA_021460005.1 Tetramorium alpestre | reverse complement strand
ATATATATATATATATATATATATACTAGTAACTAGATGTTTTCATATATGTACATACACCTATACAGACATGTAAAATTACACTGCTTACGTAATCTCCGCAAAAGAAAATTAAAGAAGCATCAATTATGCAATTTTGCATAATTCAAATGCATAATTCAATTTACAAATTTAATTGATAAATGATATTTTGCATTTGCTTATAGCATTTTTTCTAAATGATATATGAAACATTGTTTGAAAATATAGTTTACTGCAGTTAACATTCAATAATATAACATCGAATAAAATTAAAAATAATGTATAAAATTGTCGCTTCGGTTATTTTATGAAATATTGTATATTATGTATATATGTATACAATAATTTTATTTAAAAAACACTTCAATGTCACTGGGAGTCATTTTACTTGAATTTGAATAATGATGAGTTGTATAGTTTGTAAGTATAGTTTGTAAAAGAACGAAATCTTATAAAACAGTGCTTATATATAGATATTTTGTTATACTTTATTTTACTTTATTTTATCTTATATTTCTTATCATTATCATATTTGTTTGTTATATCTATTTTTTATGATTGTATCTTGGTGCGAAATGAATAACATCGATAAAAATATCAATTATATAACATGCCGCTTTCTAGATCTGATGAAATTACATCTCAAGTTTTCTGTTTTGATATCTGAAAAGTATAATTATTCTTATTATTCATATCAGAAATACTTCGTCATCGAGTACATCGACATTCAAGCCGACGTGACAAGAAGAATGATTTTGCAGTTTTTTTATACAAGTATATATAAAATCTAATGAAATTCACATAGGTGTTACGTGCAAGTGTAAACGTACATGTGTAAACATTTTGTCATCAGGATTCGAATGCACACGTGCAGGGTGTAGTTAAAAAAAAAATCAATTATTACTTAATTTATAATAACTTACATTGGTTACATGATCTCCATAAAAAAAATTCGTGTGCAAACAACGTAAACAATACATAAACAATCCATGTAGATGAAATTTATCGCACTATACACTTGTGTTACCCGTCGGAAGTGTCTGTGGCTACGTAGTTCAATATATATGTTTTGCGCACGTAGAGGCGCCAGTGGACGGATTCTATCTGGGACGGGACATGTCAACTCTTCAGGCTTCTCTCTGGTTGCCATTTAGCAACGGCCGGCGTGTAAACATAGATGGCTGCCTGCAAACGTCAAACTTCCTCGATGCCTTCTCGTGCGACCATGTACCCAAGAATATTTATCTTTTGCATCTCACACCGAGTACAGTGATTGTTAATGCGATTTGATCAAGGTATGTATTTCTGTCCAAGTCTTTTAGATCACAATGTTTGTATGTACATGTACTCCAAGCGAAGCGGTTGCAATAGCACGTTGGTTTACGTGAGTAAATCCGCATTATGTGATAATAACAACACAATGTGTCTCTAAAACAGAACTGCGTATACAAAGAAACGCAATTTCATTAATTAAACTTGTTTAATTATGACTCAGTATGGCAAGTGTATGTAAAGTTATGTAATTAAAAAAATGTTGAAATCAATTGTAATCTGCTACAATACAAATTGTCTATTAGATTTTAGACATTGTGACACATTTGTGACAATATCTAAAAATAAAAAAAAAATATATATATATATATATGTGTGTATATATCTTTTATCTGCTATACAGAAAAATTTATATAAATAAAGCACTTATAAATTTCTTAATGTAAATATATACATTTTCCTGCATTTTTTCATTTGATCCACGTTTAAATAAAATGTTCTGTATGAATCTGACGTTGACAGAAACCTAAATACAAACTTGAAACTTTTTATAAATGAAAATGATAGAAGTCATTTATGTACAAACAATATAAATGTTGTCTAAAATATTGCACAAAGCTCTTTTCTGGTGTTGCGTAAAGCTAATATTACGTAATTAATTTTTTTACACAGAAAGCATGCACATGCAGATCTAGATATGATCAAATTATTTATAATTTCTACGCAAAACACATTTTCATAGAAGATTATTATTTTCAGACTCGAGAGCACAAGTATAAAGTGTCATATCACTTTATTTAATCAATCATAACATTCAATAATACATAATTTAACTGATAAATGTATTTTGTGTTTAAATTTTTACATAAGGACATGCGTTTTGTTATGTTACGATACATTCGATTGTAGGTAATACCTAGTTTTCAATATCGTAGGCAACTATGTCGTGTAGAGTTTTTTTTTTTTTTTTTTTGACAAGATTCGAAACACCTCAACGCGCTCCATTTTGTAATTTACATACGTAATACAAACAACGACTCCAAGTAGCGTATGTGCGATTGTATTTACATGAGTAACTCCGTTATCGCGCCTCGCCATTCTAACAGGTAATTTGACGTATTTTTCTTTATCTATACGTACTCTTGCTTAACCACCCTTAAGTATCAATGGCAAGAAGTTGCGTTTTTCTTTTCTTTCCTCCTTGATGAGTTATACTGTGACCGAAAAGATGATTCCTTGAATTACGATGTAACTTACAAAGTATGAATAATATTACACACACGTTTCGAATCCTATTGTATTAAGAGTCAAATGATGGTGCGCATCGTCGCACACGCGCACACACACACATTCATTCATTCATCCAAATAACATATGTACATAGTATATTCCCCGAGACCCAATCTCCATACCCACCCCCTTTTTCCCCAACGTAAAGTGAACAGATTAAGGCTCCAGCAGGCTATAGGCTACATTCTACAATGTACAATATATTATGTACTTTGTTAGTTTCCGTTTTCGCGTACAATGTCTGGCTGTGTAATGTGTAGTAAGCGATAGCACCAAGAGACTTCCCGCTTCTGCTTTCGAACTCGCGAATGATTCTTTTTTTTTTATTTTTATTCGTAACGGCTATACTAATGTGATTCAATTTAGAAACCAAGTTGCGCAATGATTAACATTTATTTCATTCAGTAGTTCATTAAACTTTGCAACGTATCCATTATATAATAGACATACTTATTATAAAACAATACATTTTAACAAAAATGTATATAGACTTATACCTTTATGAAATGTAAAGTTGGATAAAAATAGTAGGCCTCGCCCACCAATATCTGTTAAGAGTTATGTTTCCTTGTTTCTCGTACTTTGTGTATTGAACGCGGTAATGAACACTTAACGGTGTTCGGTACCGGGCTGACAAATCATGGATAGACACATCTAATGTCTTTGTATTACATTTGATATATTATGCGTTTGATATCACCCATGGCCCCAGCATGTTGTATCGATAAGTAACATAATAATCAGAGAATATGTATATATATATATATATATATATATATATATATATATATATAAAACAAATAGCTACATATTAAATATGTTAAAATGTTAATTAAATTAACATTTATTTATGTTAATTTAAATAATATAATAATTTAAATATTAAATATGTTAAAATGTTAATTATATTAACATTGTATATTGCATAAATTTTATAAGAATTAACCAAGACTTATCAATTGAAAGAATAAAGTGTCAATGATTAATCTTACATAACGTCAGCTTGAAAACTTTTGCATCAGAACACCAGAAAGATGACTAATATATTATGTGATAAGAAGCTGCTGCACGAACAGTTGTCCGCAACGACTCGCATCGACAGTATCGCTGCAAGCCATATTGTGCCACAAGTGTGAAATTTACGAAGAAATCTCTTTACATTTTCTCAAATAACATTCACCATGGAATATTGGACGATATTGTTATCGATAGTGATCGGTGCGGTCGGCTCTCATTATCTTTTTAAAAATTTTAATCTCTTTAAAAGAAATGGTATCCTGCACGTACCGCCTACTTCAGTATTAGGATCCATACTAGGGATTATATTTCAACGAAGATCATTCTTTGACTTCCTTCCGGGGTTATATAATTTCAATCCAGACGCAAAGTATCTTGGATTCTACGCCACGACAACTCCAATAGTCTTGCTTCGCGATCCGGAACTCATCAAGACTATCCTTGTCAAGAATTTCGAAGTATTTCCAGATCGTCGTGGTTTTGACAGTTTCAATGATCCTTTACTTGGTAAAAATTTGTTTTCTCTTAAAGGAGAAAAATGGCGGAACGTGAGGACTCTATTGAGTCCCTCTTTTACATCCAGCAAGATGAAAATGATGTTCACCCTGATGTCGGAATGTGCTATGGAGTTTACTAAATTTCTATCGGCATTGCCAGCAACGAACAGCGAGATAAATACGAAAGATGCCTTCGCTAAATATACAACTGATGTCATCGCCACATGTGCTTTCGGGATCAAGGTCGACTCTATGAAGGATCCAACAAACAAGTTCTACGTTTATGGCAAGGAAGCAACTAGTTTCTTTTCAGGAATTCGCTCCGCAAAATTTCTGTTACTTAGAGCCTTTCCGAGTCTCGGGCGAGTTTTCACTATGAAGCTTATAAGCGATCGCGTGACCTACTTCTTCAAGAACATTATAGAAACTACAATCGCTACTCGTGATGCAGAGCACATTACGCGGCCGGATATGTTACAATTAATGATGGACATCAGAGGCAAGGAGGGTCGTAGAGAACTGGACATCGACGACATGACTGCACAAGCGTTCATCTTTTTCTTCGGTGGCTTCGATACCACCTCAACCGCGATGTGCTTCGCAGCTCACGAGATCGCAGCCAATCCGGAAGTTCAGGCCAGATTGCAGCAGGAGATCGACCAGGTTTTGGAGGAGTCGAAAGGAGAAGTGTCTTACGATGCCATTAACCGGCTCGAATATTTAGATGCGGTGATCAGCGAGGCTCTCAGATTATATCCGCCAGTCGCCTTCTTGGAAAGACTATCCGAAAAACCTTATGAGTTACCACCCGCGTTGCCGAACGAGAAACCTTTCATCGTAAAAAAGGGTCAGGTTTTCTGGGTTCCAGTTCTCTCAATTCATCGTGATGAAAAGTACTTCGCGAATCCGGAGACATTTTCTCCAGAAAGATTTTTAGACAACAACCACCACAATTCCTCGTATTACATCCCATTCGGATCAGGCCCAAGAATGTGCATAGCCAACAGGTTTGGCTTGCTGGAAGTCAAAGTCTTGTTGTTTTACTTATTAGCGCGATGTGAGCTGAAACCTTCCGTGAAAACTCCGTCTCCAATAAAATTCCGCAAGAGTCTGGCGATGATGCCGGAGAATGGGTTCTGGTTGAGTATTCAGCGTAGGACAAATATGCATCCTGTGCTGCAGTCTAAATAGATGGCTAAGTTTTAGAAAACATTTCAAATAGTCATAACGAACAAGTACATTTTATAATAAAAATTGTCTTTGTAATAGAAATTACTGATAATAAGTTTTCATAAACGTATATATTATATATACGTATACATATATGTATAATATTATGTGCAATAATACGTTCAAAATTATGTATTAAAATTATTTGTTACGGATGTCATATACGTATATATATATATATATTTGTTACGAATATTGTTAAGAATATTATAATAATTAATATTATTGCAATATAATTCAACAAAAATAAAATCCGAACAAATTGTAGCTATTCCTATTTATATTATAAGCATTAGATTACTATGAACATTTTTTTGTACAAACATTTTCTATAATTTTTATTCGTTGTTTTTTTTTCTAAAAATAAAAAGAATGAAACAGTGAAAGTAAATGTAAAGTAAAGAGATATTTATTATTAAATAACATAACAATTTATATAAATAGCATTTATATTAAATAGCATAACAATTTATATAAAACATACATATTGTGCAATTCTAGATAAGTATGTTCTCAAATCATAAATTCTATAATTATATAATTCTTACGAAAATTATAGAATATTTAATTGTGTGTCTACCAAATATTTATAAATATCTCTTCCTTAACTTTGCAAAATTATTAATTGTCATTATAATTAATTCCTTTTTCCATAATTTTAATGCAATCATGTATTTTATATGAATATATTTACTCCAACTCATGTTATAACAAAATATTTTTTATTTTATTATGTTGATATGTTGATGTAGACATGTATTCAATATATGTTTTTAAATATAGATAAAATGATAGGTTGTTACTATTTCATAATGTATTTTAATTGAAACCTGACTTTCCTAGCTATCTAATACACCTATTAATAAGTCTGATATAATTATATTTTTAATTATATCTGTAAGATTATATATATATATATATATATATATATATACATATATATATATATATGTGTATATATATATATATATATATATTTATATATATAATAAAATTTGGATAAAAAATGATATATATCGTACACATATATCATTCTTTAAACCAAATTTTTAAATACACGAGATGTGTCATCGAATCGCTTCAAGTGATCTAACAATAAGACTTAAGCGTTACAGATTTGTCTTCCTTTTAAAATGAGAGTCAGTCTAAAGGTCTTCCTTATACCTGACATAAACTATCAATTTCGCTACTTTAATCGTACATCATCACATCCGTAAGAAAACGTTTTTGTATCATGTAGTATTTGTTTTTTCTTTTCCGTACAGGCTCATTTGCGTTCCACAATTGTATTTATACGTATCATAAAACGTAAAGAACACATTGTACTCTTTATGATCCAGATAGAAATAAGCCTATAATAAAATAATTAAAATTATTTTGCTTTGAGTCAGGGTGAACCATCAAGTGACAGATAAATTGTGCTAGAGCAGATTGATGTAGTTGCAGTGACAAAATTATCAACAAGATAATAACCTCAGTGAATAATATATCATATATTAATTTTCCTTATATATTATAATATATAAGATACAATAACCACCTCCAGAGAAAAAAGCATTATATAAGTAAAAATATAAATAATTATGAGAGACATCACTGATGTTACTATATTTTTGATAAAGTTTCGCAGGAATAAATTTTGTCAATTGAAAAACTGCCTCCATCTGCTCATTACTTCACAACTACATGATTATAGTTTAAATTTATTTTCGCTATTCGTGTCTCTCACAATCTCAAGCTATTCAACACATTGAATTCAACTTCAGTTCAATCACTTAACATAAGAACAAGGATCCCCATTACCCCATTATAAATAGTGAATAGATCTTTTATTTCGATAGTTATTATCGTTTTCGTGTCCATCCAAAGTTAAAGATTATATCTTGCACTATGCTGCACAATGCGAATATCACGGATATCATTTTAAGAAAAGTAATTGGAATCAAAACGAAGAAACATGATTTTATACAAAAAAAGGTTCCACCGTCGGATATTGATTTTACAAGAATTAGCTATGTAGAATTATTTGGAGAAATTATGACCTCAACTAATCTTTTCGATACAATTGACAACGCCAAAAATGTTGACCTCCTTGCTTTATTGCTTCTTATAACAACATACAATACGGAGTCGAGAGGAACCTTGAGTGGCATGCATGAGTCGAATATCTCTAGTCAGATGTTATTTAGTAGTGTCATAATTTGCTCCCATGCACATCACACCTCCAGACTTCACTCATGCAGCAAAATGCGCTTTTTTTTAATTATTTCATTTTTTTTAATATAAAAAAATCTATTTCTATTGACTTTTAAGCTCTTTGCCAATACTGTACGACACAATTTTGTTCCAGTCGATTTTTGTTCGCATTACTGGCAATTGCCTTCGCAGTGCCTTAAAGGTGGTGTCGGACATGGTTTGATAGTTCTCGGAAATTGCCGTTTGATAATCATTTTCGGATTCCTCGACAAACCGTATCAAATCCTTCGCCGTTTGCTTCTCGTTGGAGATCGGCAGGCTCTCCTTCACGTCTTTGCTACTGACCAATTGTACATTCCCGTCCTCGTAATAATGTACTTGTACTTTGAGGCTACCTCTTAGTTCGGCGTTACCCGAATTTGGGGTGAAACTGACGGTCCACACTGAACGCCAGCGGCCGTTCCAGAAGTTTTTAGGTTGAAACTGATGATCCTCTATGCACGCCGTTAGCGTTATGTTACCTGCGTAAAAGTCACGTGTTACTTGACGTCCTCCAATTCATTTAAACATTTAATACCGACCGATCGTAACAATTACCTCCAAGGGACTTTCCAAAAACTGAGCAAGCGCCATGTCTATAATGACTTTGAGTATAATTCGTTATCTCTTCTTGAAGGGCTGACCTCCAAGGCTCCGCTATGGGATCTGGTTCGTAAGGTTCGTAATCTTGCGCCTCCTTCCTCAGGTGATCGTACTTAAAACTTTGCTTACTCCGTGCGTCATAAAACCTCTGAGAACCCAAATCATTGTGTTCCGTTATGAGCGCTGGGTGGTCACTTCCCTCTATCTGCGTGAACAAAAAGGACAGGATTTTAGTTGTTTATTTTACACACCTATCTTTCCTATGCTACTGTATGCTAATATATCGGAATCTACAATTTTGCATACATCTACTTACAATCTAACAGAAAAAAAATCCAGATATAAACCTAAAATAATACAGATATAATCTAACGGATAAAAAAATACAGAATTTTCCACATTGTAAAAGAAGTTATTCATAGCAGGAGCTAAAGAAAAGACCGCGCTCCTGGCACAAGCACGGCATAACCTGAATTATAACAGTTCCAAAAATATATAGATGTCAAGGTAGCGTTCCACGTAAAAAAGAAAGAGGACAGGGGACAATCTTGATTCATACACTCGGACGTTACCGCGAAGCAGATGACTATGCGGTTTCCGCGGGCCTAGCCAGGGTAAAATTTCTACAACCTGCCGCGAGTTGCCTCGAGCCGGAAGCGGGAAGAAGAGACCGCGGGCACGTCGTCGCGTGGCGAACGGCCGGAGCCTCTCGGTGGCCGTGTAAGGTCACCGTGGTCGCGCCTCGCGTGCTCCCGGAATCGATACGCGCTTGAAAGGGAAAAGGAATCGAACGCGCGAAAGGGCGCCAAGGGCCGCGAGTCGGTCGGGCGAGGAGGTCGCGCGGGGAAACGGAGTCGGCACCGTCAGCGGCTGCCCGCGGTGCCGACTTTGACGACGACGATGTCGAGGTCGACTAGGGTGACGACGACGACGACGACGACGACGATGATGTCGAGATCGACGTCGACGAGAGTAACGATGATGATGATTATGATGATGATGATGATGATAATGATGATGAGGAGAATGAGAATGAGAATGATGTACCTTAACAGGCGTGAGCTGGTCCTTGTTGTACTGAGCGAAGGCCCCGGACGCGCCCTCCTTCAACAGGTTGTCGTTGTTCAGCAGGACCCTCACGTCGTTGAACACCTCGTTGAACTCGCCCGGCGGCGAGTGCAATATAAAATCCGAGACTATTCGCACTTTTTCCTGGTCCGGAATCACCGCATCTCCGTCCGCCGCCATCTTACCTTTCCCACTGGCACGCACACTCCGCTGCCACCGCCACCGCCGCCGCCGCCGCCGCCACCGCCACCGCCGCTGATGTCAAAAGCGAGGGTACGGTACGGTGGTCACGGACGGAGTCAGGTTGTGCTTGGTCTCTCCTCTGGATCTTGGCTCCGCGGCCCGTCTCATGGTGCCGCTCATGGCGGCGCCGATATACCGGGTGGCGCGAGTTTGTCGGGCTTGTCGCAGCGCTGTCCTTTCTTTTTTCCGCCTGATACTTCTTTCCCAGATTTTTCTTTTTTTCGGAAATATCTCACACAGTAATTTCTGCAAATTTTAATTTCTAATTTCCACGTTTCAATATACTTCTTTCTCGTTTGATGTTTGCAATATATAAAACGATATGGAGATTTCTCATGGAAACGATGCTTGTCCTTTCGAAAAATATCCTACCGAAATTAACGATCCGTGTAGTTGAACGGTGTTATGTTAAAATCAATTGAATTTCAGACTATATTTAATTTAGAAGGCTACATTTCACATAGAAATTGCATTTTGCACGTTTGCGGTAAGTTTATTTCCTTGATTTTTAAAATTGATATTCAAATAGCACAGAGAATCTAAAAAGAATAATTTTAAATTATAAAATGAATATGTTATAATTTTATTATACAAGTATATTATATAAGAATATATAAGTAATAAACATAAATGTAATAATCGTATAGAATATGATTATATGTAGAATTGTATATAATCTCATTATTTTATAGTTGGAAAAAATAATGCAAAGATTATTTTCCTAATTATTTTTTAATTATTCTTCTCATTATTTTTCTCATGTAGGGTACCAATGAAGATTATACAAGAGGAAAAACATATGTAGATTTATTTTATACGTGAAAAATTTTCTTTCAGCTAAAATCATTCCTCCCAAGAGCTGCACATTCTTATCCATCTTTCTCTCGTCGAAGCTAAATTCCTTTTTCGTTATTTTTTTTATTTTGTCTTCCGCTTCTTTCGAAGCGTCGTGCGGAGATGATTCATATTGAGCGAGGATGAATCACACCCTCGGAAAAGTTGCTCGTACGCAGAGACGCACGCAGATAGTGCGCGGTGTTTATCTCGAATCTGACAGAGTGAGAGCGATAACCGGCGATAATTATTGTCACTCGTGTACTTACAGTTTTCAAATGAGATCGTTTTCTAGGTAACACAGAAAATTCAAGAAGAATTCTTTTTGATTTCTCTCTGTGCTACTTGAAGAGTGATTCTCATTTGAAGAATTCTTTTTGAATTTTCGAATTATGAAATGAATTCTTTTTTTTTTCATCCCATTTCTGTTCTAAAAACATACTTGAAAGAATTCACTTTCATATCGTCAATTGTGAGCTCTTTTTCGGACAAAAGAAAAAGAATTCTACAAAAAATCAAAAGATGTGCTTCTGTAGAACTTCTATGAAACTTCTATGATCAACTTCTATGGAACTCTTTTTGGAACTACCGGAAGAAATTCTTTTGAATTCATTTCGGACACATTACGCTAAATTGTAAAGAATTTTACAAAAGTAAATTCTTTTTGAGTTCATAACGATTATCTGTGTTATTCGGCTCTTTATCTTTCCGCTTGCAGGAAGTAGAATAACATAGTAAAAACATAAAAACGATATTTCTAAAAATAATCTATCTAAATA